>VXAU01000120.1:252983-370752 GCA_013399695.1 Formicarius rufipectus
TGAAACGTGCTGGGCATGGCGGGGGCGCCGCTAGTGCGGAGGGAAGCCGTGCTGGAGGGAGCTTGGCTAGGAGGAGGAGGGAGCGCGTGGTTGGTGATGTCTTCGCGGGAGCTTTCCTTCATCAGCAGTTCAGGCCGTCCTTTTAAAGAACATCACATGAGACTTTTCATGGCTGAGCTCTGTAAGCACCTTGGGGGACTGAGGAGTTTGCAGCTTATAAACGCAGTCCCACTGACATCTTTCACTCCAACCGACCATCCTTAAAATTATGTCAGTGCACACAAACTTGCTCGTGGGTTGCCCTTTTCCCTTTTGCCCTTCTCTGCTCCGTAAGACTGGCTCACTCCAGGCTTACCCATGCAGTTAGAAATTGCTTTTGCTCTTAGCTGTAACAGAAGGTCAGTTTATTTTGCATTGTCTCCCACTTTTACGTGCATTGGAAAAAAATGGACCTGGTTACTTTCAGAGGGCATGTATTGAAACATATTTTTACAGGGAAATTATTTGTTTAACTTCTCAATAACTTGCCCTTTGTGCTATTAAAATCTCACTGAGTTGAGTTAGGAGATACAAGCTAGAGAAGGCAAGAGAGAATGAAATGCACTTTGTTCTTGAATGCCATTTCATTCCTGCTGAAGTAGTAGCTTCTCTCAGCTGCCATCTACTCCACAACCTGCAAAATTTCTTTTTAGCATGCATTTGTCCTTCCCCCTCCCACCCTGGCCCTGTTATTCTGAGGTCTTGCTATTTCTTGCAACTTCTAATTCATCTATCAATTGAAAATAACAGCCTTTAAAATTCTATGAAATTTTTATTGCTTAAGCAGCAAATAATCTTCTGTGGGTTTTTTAACCTTGTTCTTTTGTCTGTCATCAAAAAATATGTGGACTGAACCTAAAAGCACATATACAGTTTCACTGACTGATCAGACTATCCTTCTTAGATTTGTGTGTTCTTCAAAATACTTAGTGTTACCAGGTGTTTAAAATAAAAAACTGTTATGATTGCTTGAACCTTTTTCTGAGCCACTTTATCTTGTATCTAATGGGAAGATTTGGCTGGCAAAATCAAACAAAAAACCCATGCTGGGCTAAACTTCTAAGAAAGTGGAACTTCATCTTTTCAGAGCCAAAGAGCAAATATGATCCCAAACTGCCATTAAAGGAATAAAAATTCTTTCTACTAGGAAAACTGTAAGCTGCACCAGCAGAGAATTGTCTGCTGAGAAGTATAATTTTATCTGAAATGTGTCATCCAGTTGTATAGTCTGTAAGTATGTGCCCTACTGTATAGGTACATTTTTCCTTTAAAAAAAGACCTGTCTAAATGTCTCAGAACTTACTCTTGACTAGTACCTTTTTAGACTCTTTCAAAATATAAAAATATTTGGTGTTCTTCTGCAACATTAATGTTCAGTAGGTAAAAGTGAATAGGAAGTAAACTATCAGTATCAATAAATATCTGGTTTTGTTTAGCATAAAATGGCTTCCTAGTTTCCACTCTGCATTTTCAGTAGAAAATGGTCTGGAAGCTGACACTTCATAGTAAAATATAGAGGTGGGTGATGAATGTATGCTTCAAAAGAAAACACTTTAGAATGTTTATGATATAAAGGTTTTCCTTAGTGGTACCCCATACTGTAAGTTGTGAGGTTAATGCTGTTCAATCTTCAAAATTGTAGCAGGAAAAGCATTTACTTAGAAGCTGAGTAGGAGCTCTTCAGAATAGTATATGTTTAATTCAAATTTTTTTGTTTTGACACAATCTCTTAATGTGTTGATAAATTTGCTTCCCAAACTTAAATTTGGTTGGGATTTTACATTTGAAATTACTGCATTTGTGCTACCTTGTAAATATTTTCCACTCTTTTCACTTTTTTCATGATCTCCTTTTGAAAGATCTTATTCTTTCCTTCATAGTCTTCATTTTCTCACTGGTCCATAATATAAAAACTTGACCTGCAAAGAACTGTCAGGGAGGATTTGTTACTCATCTCCATTGCAGATTCATCAGCTGACTTGCCTTTGGAAATGTTGTGTTGATGACTTTAATGACAAATGTCTCTCACAAAACTTACTTTGTTGGTTCAATCACTTCAGAGGTCTTGTTTCCTGGTTTCAACCAAAATGAATATTGTTACTGAAAGACTTAAATCTGTTTGTTCTGAGTTGTGGTAACAAGAAAGCTATGTAGGTCAGACACTTTGTTGCTGCAGATTCACTAGTAATAACAGCATTTAGCTGTGTTATCGTGTAATGAGGCCACTTGGTATTTGGATGTGGAAGTAGTGACTTGAGGTTTACATGTCTTTGCAAACAAGCTTTTAAGAAAAAAGCTTTTTGTCAAAGGTGGGACACTCTGACCTTACAGAACCCAGTGACTTAATTGAAAGGAGAAACAGCATGCTTTTATTCTGGTAAATGCAAGATGTAGACAATACAAAATCTTGCCGTTAGGACAGGTGTGAGCAGTGCTGAAGCTAGAAAGATTGGATGTTTAAGAAGGAGGTTTCCCTGTATGACTATGGAATAATTTCTGGGAAATTGTCTGTTCTGAGGGGATTTGTAAATTACTAGGGGGAAATACAATTTTATCACTATTTTTAGATGTTAGATTTAGAGCAGAAGCTAACTTAACCCATTTTGTAATTGAAGTAACCACTGTAGAAGTTAAAGACTAAAAATAATAGGGCAGTTGAGTTGATCAGACTGACAAGAGTAGGTGAAATACTATTTCATGGTCATTCAGCTCTCTTCCCTAGCTGTCACATTATGTGTGTTCCCTCCCAAGTTGAGTACATTGTGATGTTGGGAAGGGAAATCCTAGGCCCTTTTCTAGATTCTGTAGCATCTTGCTAGAGTTTACAAGCAGGAGGTTGCCCTTTGTGGCATTGAACTGTTATATATGTGTAAGGGTAAAAATAATTACAAATCAGTATCATCCTTGCAATGGGCAAGCCTTTTTAATAGAGTTGCTTCTAGCTTTAGGGTTTGAACTGATTTGAGGATTATAGCAAGGTAGTCATTGTCCTACAGCAAGATTTATCTTTTTTTTCCCCTTGACAGAACAGATTTCTGGAGAGAAGTAAATGTTTATTTTTGAAATAGGAAACTAATGCTTCTGTTAGTTTTCTTAAAGTAACAGGGTGTGAACGGGTATCTGTCTTAGTACAGGTGTCAGTTTTATCCCAGTGTTTCTGCTGCTGGCAGGTGTGTTAGTGCTTTCTTTCTCTTTGTTTTCTTAGAGAATAACCACTGTCCTCCTTTTGGTTCCTTGTGCATTCTTTCAACAAAATAGAGGTAATAGCTTGGATTATATCCAAGTTTCTGATTAAGATTGAGTTATACTTAACTTCCTGTAAAATTCACTCTGCTTATCCTTGGCAAAGTGTGAGTTTGGGAAGAGACCACTATATCTACCTGTGTTGTCTGCATCCACACAGAGGAAGTACTCTGTTATTTCTATACTGGTCCATTAAGATGATGATATTCCTAATAAAAACAATTAATACTGGCAAAGCTGCATGTCTTCTGATGGCACTTGGCTGCTGAATTAACTTGAGCAACAGAGGGAATTCTGCTGTAAATGTCTTCACACCGGGGTATTCCTGCATCCTTTTCTAGGTGGGCTATTTGTCAAACTTTTCATGTGAATGCCAACTCATTTTTGCTTTTGGAGACAAGTCATCAAAATGGTATGGCCTTTCAAGGCTTAAGTTATATTCTCATTGTAACTTTTAAATTAGAGTACCTTTTTCTTATCAGTTTTTGACATGGAGGAATGGTACATGACCTAGGGCTTTTTTTTTAATATATATATAAGTTGAACATTTAAAAATATAATGATATGGAATTAGCAGTAGAATGGGCTTTAGGCATTTTACTTCTGAGTTCTTTGCTTCTTACGTAATGAGCAGAGTGATACTTTCATTCTCCTTGATTTGCAGTTCTTTGGGCCACTCAACAGTGTGGGGGTTTTTTGCCTGTTTTTTGCTTGAAAAGCAAACTTCTCAGTACTACTGTGCTGATGTCAAGAAAAATAGCCACATTACTGTTTATGATGAGAGAGGGAATGAGTAGGACAAACAGTAGCAATGCTTGGATACCTTTGTTTATATAGTAGTCCACTTCTGTTCTGACATTGACTCTTGTTTTACTGCCATTGGGCAAATAAATAGTTTTATGCAATTTTAGTGAGAATGGTATTTACATCCCCAGGAACTTGTAAATATTTAAGGTAACCTTAATGTAGTTTGCTGTGGATGTGTATTGGTGACTGCTGAGGGTTTTGGAGTTCTTTGAGTTTCTTTTGTTTCTTTTGATTTTTCTTTTTTAATTATTGGGATGGTGGGTTGATTTTTTTTTTTTTTTTTTAAGTATTGTCTAACTGATCCCAGGAAGGAATAAAATACTGGTTTTATTGTCAGCTGTTGCAAGCCTAATTTTGTTATTGTGTTAGCTTTATGTTATTGTTATATGACTGACAGAAGGCTTTGGGGAACTGGTTTACATTAATTTGTACCACTGAAATGAAACCCCTGTTCTAGGGATTAATTTTCTGCAGACAACCTCTGACTATTAGGTGAAATACTTTGTAGACTAAAGTGTACATCTTTGCTGGCATGGGATGAATTTCTTTTAGGAGCATTCTGCAAGTGTTGTGTACTTATATGCCTTTAGTGATAAATTGTGTATGTTGGCTGGTTTATAGAGTTTTGGTCTTTGTTCTTTCAAACTGGTGTGCTGAAATGTTACTCCCTCTTTGGTTTAGTTTTGTTTGTATAAATAATGTTGGGAGCCCTGTTACTGCTGCTATTTTCATTTTGCTGACCTCTGTGTCAGGCATGTTCTCATTCTCTGAGCAGTCAGGTTACATTGTACAATATGCCGAAGCCTGAGATTTCATCTCTCATACCCTAATGGTTAGTATCCTTATTTTAATCAAAAGGATAGAGGGAGTGAGGATTTCAGCCCTACATGTGGAAAGACACTGATCTCTTCTTGACAGTTGCTGAAGATGGCTGTGTTAGAATTAAGGCCAAAAATGGGTTTTGTTCTTCTCTCAGTAACTGTTCATTTCAGTTGTGCTGTTTGTAAACTTGTTATAATGATTGTCCTTCCATTCCAACCCGATTATTTTTTGACACTGATTCATGGCACCTGTTGCTGAAAGCACGTGTCAGTAAGAGTCAGTTTTCTGGTGTCGATGGGAACTCATTTCATTTTAGTGCCTTAATCATAGTATGTTCTTTCTGGAGTTTAGATGAGGTTATATTCTGTGTGCCTTCTCTGTTTACTAAAACTTTCACAGATTGAGACTTCTGGTGTCTGAAATCCTACAAATTGCACTGCCCTCTAATCTTTAATGGCTTCTGGTAGCTTCACAGAGCTGACAAAATAGTGACCTGGTCATTGTAGTGTGTATCTAAATATAATTATGAACTTAGGTTGCATATTAGCAGTGAGATTTGCTACAGAATAGTCTTTTTGTTGTTGGTTTGGTGGGATTTTTAGGTACAAGTATATATGTACCCAACCTGTATTTTTCTGTTTTCTAATTTGTCCCTTCTCCATAGGAATTACTGTAATTCTAGAGAGAGCCTGACTTACAATGGGGGACGACAGTGAGTGGATGAAACTGCCCATTGATCAGAAATGTGAACACAAGGTAAGAAACCCCATCTTTGGTTTTGTCTTGCTGTGTGTCTTTGCTCATGGTGATTCTGTAGTGCTTCTCTATCTAGATCACCATGGTTAGGTAGTCTTGACAGCTGCGTGACCTGCGTATTAACAGGTCTGAAACTGCATCAGTCTATCCAACCCACACGCTGAATAACCTTTATTAAGCAGATTTTAGTAACATTATATTCTGTATGGCGTAAGCTTGTGTGCTGAAAGATCAGTACACTTATTCACATGGAGAAATTACTCATCTCTAGCTGAAACTATTGTTGAGCTCCCACCTCATCATCAGTGGTCGTTAGAACTTTCGAAGAGCAGTGGAGAAGACTGGCATCTCTCTATCCAGATCATTCTTGGCATGAAAAAAACAAGTATTTTGTCCTTTTGTTCTCTTCATATAGACATTGAAGAGAAGTCTGCAGATGTCAGCTTGTTGACTATACTTTCAAACAGGATTGAAAAACTTTGTGAGGTTGATGAGTTAAAACTTGTACTGGCAAAACATTTATTTGTTCAATTTCTGCTTCTAGCTGTGGAAAGCCAGATTGAATGGTTATGAAGAAGCCCTTAAGCTCTTCCAGAAGATAGATGATGAAAAGAGTCCTGAATGGTCCAAGTATCTTGGATTGATAAAGAAATTTGTGACAGACTCCAATGCAGTGGCTCAGCTGAAGGGACTGGAAGCAGCACTTGCTTATGTTGAAAATGCTCATGTAGCTGGGAAGTAAGTAGCCTTTTCTTGCTGCTTTTAAGCTGTTAGGACAGTTTAATGTGCCTCTTTGAGAAAGGCTGCTCATAAATTGTGCAGTGTCCCCTAACAGTTCTGATCTCTCCTGTTGAGAGTGGCAGGCTTTCGTTGTAGATGTCCTCCATGTGCGTAGTAACTTCTCACAAATTGTTCTAAGAAGCTATTAAAGGCAGTAGAGAAAATTTCTGAAATGGCAAAGAAAGTGAACCAGTAATGTGATGGTGTAGGGTCCGGAAACTAGAATCCCTGTTCTTTTTTAATTAAAGCAATTTATCCATACAGTGAGCATTTTTTTTTGAGAGGATATTTGTATAATTCATACATGAAATAAAACGTAGTTATGTTTATGTGGTGTTGCATCCAGTGTTACCAATATGAATCTTCATACCTGCCAGTTTCTTCATGGATACTTTTTAGTGCTTCTCTGTTGTCTAGCCCATGAAATATGCCATAATCCTGAGAGTGAAATAAAAGGACCTAACAGACTAGTTTAGTTCTTTGGTCCCCTGACTTTGTTGTAGCTGTTTGACCTGGTAAAATTAATAAAAGTCTTATTAAAAAACAAACCCAAAGCTTTGTTTAAAAACCTAACAACCTTGCAGACTCCTTGATTTAAAAGTGATGTAAATGATTGAACTGACTTGAAGCTTGGAAATATATGTGAAATCCTGTGCTGGGATTATGTACTTATGCAATATTTTAACTCTGACATACACAATTCCAGGACATGGCATTTATTGAGCCTCAATTAGTGTGTTATACACTTTTGAGGATGTCTGCTATTCACTGATGTAGTCTGCTATTAGAAACATGTTAACTATGATTTGCAAGAGCTCTAATAAAGCTAGAGGTTGAACCTTACAAAAGGTTATTACCTTCAAAGTTTATTGTAGTTATTGTCCCTTTTATGGACTTGCTGGGTTTTAATCTGGTTTTACTGTTGTGTGGGGGTTTTTTTTCTGTGGATAATGGTGTAGAACTCTTAATTGACATAATATTCCAAGAGTAATACTCTCTCATCTTTCAGGACAACCGGAGAAGTAGCATCTGGAGTTGTAAATAAGGTATTCAATCAGCCAAAAGCCAGAGCCAAAGAGCTGGGTCTAGATATATGTCTAATGTATATAGAAATTGAGAAAGGGGAAGTGATACAAGAGGAACTATTAAAGGGCCTGGACAACAAAAACCCAAAAATCATAGTGGCATGTATAGAGACACTGAGGAAAGCACTAAGGTAAGCTTTTAGTTCATGGCGGTTGGGGGGTGGTGGGTTATGGTTTTGTTCTTTCCTTTTTCCTCACCCTAACAGTATGTCGTTTCTAACTTACTCCTAAAGTCTTTAGCAGGCCTTTGTTATTGTTGAACAGGGTGCATCTTTCCTGAGCTGATAGTCTTTGACTACAACAGTTAAGAGCATCGTGGGATTTGTTAGATGTGAGGGTTGTCTGTGTTGTACAAGCTTCATCTGGGCCTCTTTGATTCATGGTAGCTGTTTACCAAACTTCCACTTTCACAACAGAAAGTTGTGAAAGCTTCCCGCTAAGCTTCCATTGTCCATATAGTAATTCCAGAAACACATTATATGCTGAGTTGGACCCACAAGGATCAAGTCCAACTCCTGACCCTGCACAGAATCATCCCCAAGAGTCACACTGTGTGCCTGAGAGTATTGGCTAAATGCTTCTTGAAATCTGTCAGGCTTGGTGCTGTGACCACTGCCCTGGGGAGCCTGTTCTAGTGCCCAACCACCCTCTAGGTGAAGAGCCTCTTTCTAATATCCAGCTTAAACCTCCTCTGACATAACTTCAGACCATTCCCTTGAGTCCTGTCACTGGTTATGAGAGTGAAGAGATCAGTGCCTGCCCCTCTTCTTCCTCTCACGAGGAAGCTATAACTGCAGTGGGGTCTTCCCTCAGTCCTCCTCCAAGCTGAAAAGACTGAGTGCCCTCAGCTGCTTGTCATACGGCTTCCCCTCAAGGCCCTTCACCATCTTCACTGCCCTCCTTTGGGCACTTTCTAACAACTCAATATATTCCTTATATTGCCGTGCCCCAGACCGCACACAGTATCCAAGGTGAGGCTGCTCCAGAGCAGAGCAGGGCAATCCCCTCCCTCACCCGGCTGGCAATGCTGTGCCTGATGCCACCCAGGACACGGTTGGCCCTCCTGGCTGCCAAGGCACTGCTAGCTCAGATTCAGCTTGCCATCCACCAGGACCCCCAAGTCCCTTTCCCTGGCACTGCTTTCTGGCTTCTCTTCCCAGTCTGTACGAACATCCCAGGTTGCTCCATCCCAGGTGCAGAATCCAGGCACTTCCCCTTGTTGACCATCATGAGGCTGGTGGTTGCCCATTGTCTAATTTGTGGAGGTCTTTCTGCAGGGCCTCCCTACCTTCAAGGGAGTCGGCATCTTCTCTCAGTTTTGTGTCATCTGCAAACTTGCTTAGCATCCCTTGTGGTCCTGCATCCAAGTCATGCATGAAGATGTTGAAGAGCACAGGGCCCAAGATGGAACCCTGTGGAACCTCACTATTAAAAAGGAGAGGTGGTAATGCTCCCTAAAAACCAAATCAAATTTAAGATGAGGTATTAGGTTTCAGTAATAGATTTTTTTTTTTCCCATATCAAATATCTTTGCAGCCTTTGAGTGAAAAGTACTGGGACTTCATAAAATTCTTATACTTTGTGTTTATACAATTCACCATTATGGATGTTTTTTTAGAGGAAATGGATAATTTTGGAATTAATGGATAGAACACTTTTCTGAGTAAAGTAACTCATGTGAAAACTGTATAATATATATGGAGAGTGTCTTTTAGAGGACTTGCTGAGGCATATATATATAGATAGTCCTTGTCAGGCTTCAGTAAAAGTCAGAGCATTGGGCTTAGCACATTACCTGTGCTTCTGCTAAGTGAAACTACTGTCCCATATTTAAGAATGTATTTCAGCTATTTTAAATTGCGTTATCTAGTCGAATGTCCTTTTTACAATGCAGTGTAGTTAGAAACCTGCATGACCATCCTCAGTATCTTTCAACTATCCTCTCCTATAAAATATGCTGCATCTGCTTTTTTCTTATGTGCAGTATTTCATTATCTTTGATGTTAAGACCAAATTCTCTCATGGAGCCCTATGGGCCTAAACTTCTGTTTCTGGACTGTGTTGCTACCTACATTTGACTTGTGCTCTAACAGGCTTTCTGCATTATATATAATGTGTATATATATTATATAATTATATGTATATCATTTGCATTGATAAAAAATTTGTCTGTTGTACCTCAGTGTGTAACTTGAATGCAGAACTAGTTCGGCTTCTGATGTTTACAGTTTTGTATTGTTATATAAATGAGATTATATGAATTAGATACGAATAAGTCTTGTACAGGCACTTTTCCCACTACGTTCTTTTTGAGTTGTGATAGAAAAATTTTTGGGCAATAATCTGTTCAGAATCTGCATTTAAATTGTGTTTCTTCAGAGATCTCTTTTGAAAGTGTTAATATTTCTTATTTTTCAAAATGGGTGTGGCAATAAAATGATGTGCATTAGAATTTCTAGAAAATGAGACATATAAATTTTAGTTCTTCAGCAGCAGCTTTTACTGGCTTTTTCATGTAGAACTTGATTGGAGGAAAGCATAAGAAAAAGTGTGCTTTTGTAGAAAGGTTAATTCAGAATTCTGAAGAGGAAATGCTTCTGAATCAAAGCAGTTTATTGCTTTTGAGATGATGTGATGCCTTAACTATAGCAGTTAACTTTACCATGAGTTTGAAAAGAAAGTTCTTGTTCTCATCAGTGACTGAAATAGGAAGGTTTGTTTAGTAAATTCAGCTGCATGTAGAATCTGCTGACAAGGAAAGGTGATTGGCTGGGGGAACTTGTTCTATGTGTTCTTCTAGTGGCACATATTTCAGCACATACGTTTTCTCTGAACATGACCCAAGCTCACTATAATTATCTGGTCCAACAAGTGGAAAAGTGACTAATGCTTTTACTGCAGTTTGCCTCCAAGGATAGACAAAGGAGATTCTGTTCTGATTTAATAAAAAAAAAATAAATTAGGTCATATAAATTTTGGTCTAAGGACAGCTTCTTTTTCTTTTTTCTCTACCCTTTTGCCCCCTATCAAGGGGGCACATTTAAGCACCAGATTGAGTTAAGTATTTTGAAGTAATTTTAGAGGCCTTGGTTTGCATTTCCAAGATAGATGTGAAGTATAATTTTGATAGGGCAAGTATTCTTTAAATTTTACAGTAGCTCAGTAGCCTCACAAAATAATAGCTATCATAATGACTCCAGTGAATTACACAATGCCTAAATGTGCACTGGAAAACTTTCATAGATTGTTTTTTTTTAAATGACTTATTGTTTGTGAATTACTACCTGGTTCCTACTGGATGCTGATGCTATTTCATATGTTTAACTTTCAGTGAATTTGGTTCAAAAATAATCTCACTGAAGCCAATCATCAAAGTATTGCCAAAACTTTTTGAATCTCGGGAAAAGGCTGTTCGAGATGAAGCCAAGCTCCTTGCTGTGGAGATCTATCGTTGGATAAGGGATGCTTTGAGACCTCCGTTGCAGAACATAAATTCTGTTCAGGTAGGCAGAAAGTTGTTCTGTATCCAAACATTTGATAGAACACCTTCATGCTTGCCTTCCCTGATTTGGTGGTGTTGAACATTCTTAAAGTCAAAGCTGGAATGTATTTTTTAACTTCTTGTAACTTTGCCCAAAATGTTAGTCTTCTCTGTAAGGAAATGGTAACAGTGTTGTGTTGCTCTGAACATAGTGAAGTTGGGGGAAGGATCATGTTGAAACTGAGAAGAGGGATTGACTAGTAGAATGGTTGTCCTTAAGAAAGATCTCTGCACTTAAAGTCTTCAAGTCAACCATTTTCATTCTCTTGTTTTGGTTTTCCCTGAATTTTTTTCCTCTGTGCATACTTTCCTACTTGTGGTGGTGCTCCAGGATGTGATTGTTCTACTTCAGAAAGTGGCATTGCATTACAATAGAACATTCCATTATTTTGAAACTTTATAAATGATGCATCCTTCCCTCCTACCCACTTAATTGCGTTCAGGTGGAAAGCAGTAGCGTAAAAAGGCATCGTTAAAAAACCACTTTCATCAAAAGTAACTCAGCATGTTTGTTTCATCTTAGTAGTAGTGTGTAGTAATAGCATGGCTGTAATGGAGATCTTCTTTTGTGCTCAGCCATTTTTATTTCAAAGCCTCTACAGAGGGGCCACAGCATTCTCACTTTTCTGCAGTTTATTCTTATGTAAATGCTTTGCACTGATAGTACTCTGTTCAGTGGGTATACTTAGACAAAAATCTTCTGAACAGTGACCGTGAAGGGGAAGTTACTCCTTTAATGGCAGAATAAAGAACTTAAAAGGTAGTAATACATTTACAGTTTTTCCATTTCAAAGCAATGAGTTGCTTGTCTTGGAGTATGTGCATAACATCTCCAATACAATGATTCTTTTTTCTTTTGGCAGCTAAAAGAACTGGAAGAAGAGTGGATCAAAGTGTCATCAGCTGCTCCCAGGCAGACCAGGTTCCTGCGTTCCCAACAGGAGCTGAAGGCAAAATTTGAGCAGCAGCAGGCAGTTGGAGGGGATGCAGATGGAGGTCAACTATTTAATCTCTGAACTCCATTGAAAAGTGTATTACTGATACATAGTTTGTGAAGAAATATGTTAAAGAACCTGCACTCAAACTGGTGCAAAACATACGGGGTGGGTGCCCTACACAACAAGACGTGTCTGGGGCAGAAACTGCATGTGAAATAGTCCTTTGAAATAGCAAAATCACAACTGCTGATAGCACTTTCCAAACACTGAGCCTTAGGTGGTGCTCTAGCCAAAACTTTGTGTCACTCTGTTTATATCTTTCTCTCCTGATTGCAGGAGGTGATGATGAGGAAGAGACGGTACCACAGGTAGATGCATATGAGTTGCTTGAAGCTGTAGAAATTCTTTCCAAGCTTCCCAAAGACTTCTATGAGAAAATAGTAAGCATGAACTTAAATACTGTCTGTTAATTCTGTGGTATGTGGAACTGATGAGTCTTAAGACTTACAGACCTTCTGCAATGTGTGCTTTAGTGCTGCAGGGATAATAACAAGCTAGTGTAAATGAAAAATACGCTCATAAATAAGTCTCACAATTGAATTTAGCAGCAAGATATTTTAAGAAGCTGAGGTATGTTCTGAGGAAGAACTGTATTTTATATTGTAATTACTGATGTTGAACTGTAGGGAGATCTTGGTTTTCTCAGGAAGGAGTTAAGATTTTTAATCTAGGGTTTGGGGCAATTATGCTTCTCTAGAACTGTTTACATTTATAGGTTAATGTAAATTATTTACTCTGCAGGAAGCAAAAAAATGGCAAGAAAGGAAAGAAGCTCTAGAAGCTGTTGAACTGTTAGTGAAAAATCCCAAGCTGGAATCTGGAGACTATGCAGACTTGGTGAAAGTTCTCAAAAAGGTAATAAATAAAACCTGGAGTGCTCATATATATTTTTTTTAATAATTTATTTGTATTATAGTTTAAAAGTTGCACTTGAGACAATAGTCCTGAGTAGAAAATTATTAGCTGTAACAGTGATGGAAATAACCCAATCTGTGGCCCACTGACTATGCTGAGAAATTCTTCCATGTCTCTGAAACTTGAATTTTCAGTCTTTAAGATTGTTTGTTTGATTTTGGTGGTGGTTTGTTGTTTTTTGTTTCCCTGTTCAGGTGGTTGGAAAGGATACAAATGTTATGTTAGTTGCTTTGGCTGCCAAATGCCTTGCTGGACTAGCTACTGGCCTCCGAAAGAAATTTGGACAGTATGCAGGGCATGTAAGTAAGAGTATGTACTTTTTTGCTGATTCTATTGATGCTGGACACCTTCTTTCTTGTCTTTTTTCCTGTCACACCTTGGTACTTTCAGAGGTATTCTTTGTACGTTTACGAGTGCTTACATACCCGTTAAAGGAGCAAACATTGAAACACCTGCCTAGGTCTTTGCAGCTTAACTTTGAAAAGAGCTTCTTTATTTATATTCAGTAACATAAAACTTTGTATTGCAATATAAGTCTTCTGTACTAAGAAAATTCTGAATTATTCTGCCATGAAATGAACTTTATTTATATTACCTCACCCTAGAAAAACACCCCCAGAAATGCGTTTGTAGGCCACAGTGGAAAAAATAGCTTCTGAATCAGAGTTCTACTTAGCAGCTTCATGGTGTATGTTTTATATTAGTTAGGTTGTTTGAATGCGGGGGAAGGTAGGTGATGGATGTTTTGTTTCTTTGTTGTCTTTTTTTTTTGTGTGTTAGTTGTTTGTGGTTTCTTTTGGTCTGCTTTAGATAGCCAAAACTTCTGGGATTTTTTTTTTTTTTTATACCAAAATGTTCTGTTACTTTCTTCTTTAAGCTGCTCAATCATATTTTTCTTGTGATAAGCAAGAGTGATGGGGTTAGAGCTTAAAGACAGAGAGGACTGATGTGCCTGGCTACCAGTAGTGTTGTATTTCAGTTGGGACGTTACTGAACGTCACTGCTTCAGAAATGTCCAAGTCTCTTGAACTATGAACAACAGTTTGGACCATCTTGGATTCTGAAAGCTATATGTAGTTGTAAAGAAGCATTTGCTAAATCTGTTTATACTTGATTTCTACAGGTTAATCCTCATAGCTACAGAGTCAATATTGAAAAAAGCCAAACTTCTAAAATAAGGGTGTAGCTCTGTGGTTGCCAGGTAAAATGGCATTGAGGAAGATGACTTTTTCAGTGCTCTAATGGCAGCTCTGAAGTGCATAATGTCAGTACTCATTTTAACAGTTCACTTTTTTTGCTGGATTTACTTGTAAGGAAGATGTAAACTTCTGAGAGTGGGCACTGAAGTGTTACAAAACAGAATTGTTGCTATGGTCATGGGAATATTACAAATTCTATTAGCTAAATATAGGACTGTAATGTTAGTCTGCAGTCTATGATCAGAGTGATGAAATCATGCCCAGAACCATACTACTCACCCTAATTGCGTGCATCAGCATCACCTCTGTCTGCATTTGTAGCCCTGGACTGACTTTCCTTCCTTCCCTCCCTCTCACATGGCATACAGCTTCTGAGTACTCATTCTGGCTGTCAGCATTTTCTAGAAGAGAGGCTTAATGATTTTAAATCAATCTTTTGACTTTGTTGTCTTTAGGGCTTAAGGGTGTCTAGCACCTGCAGTAGCAAGCACGGGGGCCTTTATGGTGCAGTCTGCATTAACTGAAGTTCTTTTGATTGCTGAATTCTATGATCAGGGAATTTGGAAGCTGCAGCCCAGGAAGGAATACCACCTGTACTTAGGCCACTATGTGTTAGAGGGTTGAGATCCAACAGTCAGCTTCTGGGGAGAAAGCAAATCTATTTTGTATTATGCAAGAGCTTATAATTTTTATAAGGCATCCAACTGCTTCCTGACTGAACTGTTATGCTTACGGAAATCTAGAAAATAGTCTGCTTTCCACACTGAAGACATGCATGTTTCTGGCTCATTACGGGAGTTCTTACTGTCAGAGACTACACTTAAATGGACTTGCTCATGTTACTGGCACATAAGAGTTTCTACTGAATAGTTGGTGAGGGTTTTTTCCCTCCTGAAATATTTTTTGTTTGTTTTACAACAGTGACTGTCTAAGCACCTAGATTGGGTAGAAATTACCATCAAATTCCAGTACAGCACAGTTTAGTGTTAGTGTGCTTTTTCAAGGCGATAGGTCTGAAAATTAGAGGATTCCAGGTTGCTTTAGAATCATGGTCTTGTCAGCTATGGGTCAGTGAGAACTTGCTAATGAACCATGCTTAGTGCTGTGAGAAAGCTGGGAAAGAGAGGACAGTTTATGTGCCTTTTTGGATTTGTAAAGTACAAGAGCATAGCACTCCTGTGTTGTGAAATTGTTTATTTCCATTCTTTTACTCTGTATTCCAGACCAACAGAGCCAGAGCATTAATCGGTAATTATTTGGACTTGTGTATCTACCTTTTGTTCAGTTTTGCTATGAAATTGTTTGAAAAATCTATATTTGTTAATAGAGTGACTGGAATGAATTTAATACTGGAGATCAGCTGCAATAAATTAGTTCATACTGCTGTTGTCTATCCCTGGAGGGAGACAGCAGTGATATTTGAATTACTGGCTTCTCTGCGAAGTACATGGGAGAGTCTCAGGCTTTGCAGTTATGTTAGTGAGGAGGGAGTTGATGTTTTTATTTCCCTTCTCCATAGGTTGTTCCAACAATCCTGGAGAAATTTAAAGAGAAGAAGCCTCAGGTAGTGCAGGCACTGCAGGAGGCCATTGATGCAATCTTTCTTACCGTAAGCATAAGTAAAAATTTTCCCATTGTCTGAAAATTGATCTCTAGTTTTGATATGCTTTTCTCTTTACTGAAACTAGTTACTTTTTTATTCAACACTGTAGACCACATTGCAAAACCTAAGTGAAGATATCTTGGCAGTCATGGACAACAAAAACCCAACAATAAAGCAACAAACATCCCTCTTCATTGCAAGAAGCTTCCGACACTGCACACCTTCTACTCTGCCAAAAAGCCTGTTAAAACCTTTCTGTGCTGCACTTCTCAAGGTAAGGCAGGAGGAGTTGGTACTTCTCTGGCAGTGACCTGAGCACTGTTGTTCCGAAGCATTGGATTACTGTGGGAAAAAGACCCTTCTGGCAGTGCAAGAGGTACTGCTATATGGTCCTGAGATTCAGTTTTGACTAATGTCAGACTTGAAGGTGGCTGTCAGTCAAGGAAACAATGTAGTTTGCTTTTTCTTAGCTTTTCTGAAGTAGAATCACAAAGTTTCTCATAGGATAATGCAGTGATTTGCAACTATTAAACTTCTAGACGCTCTCACTTCTTGTAGACATCTCTAGCAAGTTTTTGTTGGAATGTTGTATGCCACTTTGTATGAATAAAAGAACTGTTGATTCATACACAGCAGTGACACTGGAGCATTTATCAGTGTAAATGGTAATTACATATACTCTTGTCTTATTGAAAAATAGTCCTGCCCTTGTTATGGGAGATATCCCTGCATTAAAAATACGGAAATTTGAACAAGACTGCAGAAGTCTTAACTCTTCGTGAAATATCATGGTGTTGCACTATTAAAGCATGAATGTTTAGCCTCTTCTTGTGTGAAATGGCCAAAGATGAGAAAGTGGCTGTATCTGAGAAACAGTAGACTTGGTCAGTACATAGGAAAACCATTTTCTTTCTGCGATGGGGTGTTAGGGATTATTCTGTAGTAGATGAAGATTTTAAAAAAAGGAATGGAAACTATATAGAGGATGGGTAAATATGAGCTGTGAGTCACATGACACAAGTTGTCTTTCTCTGCAGCATATCAATGATTCTGCTCCTGAAGTAAGAGATGCTGGATTTGAAGCATTAGGCACTGCCTTGAAGGTGGCTGGAGAAAAAGCTGTGAATCCTTTTCTAACAGATGTAGACAAACTAAAGCTTGATCGAGTGAGTATTGTTATAAATGTTGTAAAAAAGGCGCCGTATTTATCCATTTAAGATACATCTTAGGCTAGAGAAGATGAAAGAGAATGCTTTAGCCTAGTGACTTTTAACTACATTTTTTTTTAATTTGTTTTTTACTTAAATGCTACCAATGTTGAAGGGAATCTGAAAATCTTATTTCTTTCTAGATGGAGCTTTTTTTTTTCCCCACTTCTACCTGAAATACATTAATATGCTAACATTGCACTTTATTATTCTTATGTTAAATAGCTGTTTGTTTTCAGGGCTGTATTGTCCATGAGTGGGTTGTGAGATTTAGTTGTAGTTTTGGTTGGTTGTGTGTGGGACTTCGTTTGGTTTTGAACATTTCATTTTCTGAAGCAAAGTTTTAGGTCACAGCCATATGGCCTAATTCCATATTATTAGGCAGAATTTGCTATTAAAGACTTATTTTCCAACAACAAAGTTGTTGGAACTTTTTCTCAAGTTGGCAGATGTGTTGCCTGAATAACGATTTTATAATTGAAGGTGCTAAAAATTGGTCTTTAGAGCATCTCTAAATATGAGTAGGATATCAATGCTTTCTCTGTGTATGAAAGCACTTCCTTTTGAACTAAGAAAATTATTCTGGCAATACAGGGATGGCTGATGCCATAGACTGGTTAACCTTGCTGTTTCAAGGAGTACAAGGTAACAAAATTGGGTGAAGAAAACTGCTTTTCACTTTTTTCCCAGAATAGTCAAGTTTGGAACACTGCTGGTGAAGGGACACTGCAACTGTTGTAGCTAAATAGTTCTCCCCACCTCCCTTTGTTTGTTTTTTTTTTTTTCATACTACTTGGCAGATTAAAGAGTGTGCTGAGAAGGTAGAACTGATTTATGGTAAAAAGACAGGAGGAGCTGCTGATAAAAGAGAAGGCAAGACTGTTGCTGGAAAGACCGCTGCCCCTCCAGGGCCTGGGGCAGATAAAGAAACAAAAGATGCAGCAACCAAACCAGGACCACTGAAGAAAGCATCTGCTGTGAAGGTAAGAGATCTCCCTCCCTTGGGCTATCACTGTCCTTTTGTAGGAGCAGATGAGCCTATCAGCAGAAATAATCTGAGACTTTCTGAGAAGGTACTTGATGAAATCTCTGTTTTTAATGATACAAACTGTATTGCCACTTATGTCTTAATACTGGGTTTTGATTTTGAGATAGTGATAAACCACTGGAGGCATTCAGGTGAGCCTCAGATGTTTTAACATCAATGTGCTCTCTGATGATGTAGTAATACTTGGCTGAAGTCACCATCTCTTGTAACTAGCAAGATCACTAATTAAGTATTGGGTGTTCTCTTCAGCAACTTCAGTTTGTTCCTTGGTGTGTTTTTAAATAATTTGAACCATTAGCCTGTATTTCTTTAAAATTATATTTTGTATTTTGAAAACTGACTTAAGTAGCGCTGTAGATGGTCTCTGTAATATACTACTTAGTTCTCCATGTGGATTCCCTGGAAGTGACTAGTAGAATAGCTTCTTTTTTTTTTTTTTTAATCTACTGATACTCTGGTAACCTCAGAAGGAGACACTAGTTGCAAGTTTAATATCTAATCAGTGTGCATAACAGAATATATAGACGAATTCATTATTTCCTAAACCTTCACAAATACATAGATTCTTTCCCATTTCATTCTTCCTTGTTCTGTATGTATTTCTTAAGACCCGTACTGTGATAGTAACATTAAATTAAATAAGCTTTAGCAGAAAACTAATTTTTTGCCTCCACATCCTGTTCTACTGAAGAGATACATATTCTCTTGACATTAGAGTATAGAACTGTGGAAAAACGGCAGTTCTTTTTGACATCTGAACTAGAGACTAGATCAAACACTAGAGACATGTTTGATCTTTTGGCTAACTTATCCATTATTTTTCTAGGCTGGGGTCCCACCCAAGAAAGGCAAACCAGCTGCAGCTGCTGGTCCAGGAGGTGCTGGGGCTAAGGGCAAGAAGGGTCCTGAGACCAAAGAAATATTTGAATCAGAGCTATCTGTGAGTATTCTGCTGTTCTCTGAAATACCAAGTCCTCTATGATTGCAGCTTTGGTTAATCAGTTCTTCAGCTACTACAAAATTTTTCACTGAAGTTGATGTGGAGTGTTTTTGTTGGTGGCGGGTGTTTTAGAAAAAGCTATTAAAGCTTTGCTAGATGTATCTGCAAGTTTTCTGAACTATTAGAAGGACTAATTTCCATTATATGTCCAGCTTATATTGCTAGTTATGCAGTGATTCTTGAAGGTGATACAGACACCAGGGAAACAAAGGAAATTTTTATTACTAAGTAACTTTAATTTTCTGTTTTGCTAAAGTGGAGGGAGAAGATATCTTCTCCTCTCCACCCTCATCAACTACTGATTCATTGCTGTTAGTGTTTAGTCAGACTTGATACAAAATTATCTTGCAAATTTTGAGTTACCTCTGCTTGATTTTATAACTAGTTAGTTGGTACTCAGGCTTACTTTTGACTGTGCACAACTAATCATGCTTTTGGGGGATTACCTTTCTGTTGCAGAACAGATTAGCAGCTTCCCAAACCCATAAGGCCCCTGAACCATAACTCCTGAAAAAATCTTTTAACCTACAATGGAAGCCTCTTCATGTTTTGTGAATACCCCGCAGTACAAGGGTCATTTCAGTATATCACCGATCCTTAAAGCTGCTGCCCTCTTCTGAAGGGATCCAATGTGGTCTTAACCTTGTTCTACTCTGTCTGCAGATAGAAGTATGTGAAGAGAAAGCTGCTGCTGTGCTTCCAGCTTCTTGTATCCAACAGCTGGACAGTGGTAACTGGAAAGAGAGGCTTGCCTGCATGGAGGAGTTTCAGAAGGTATGTTTTTAACAGTTCATAAGAAGAGAGGCAGGTAGGGAAAGCAAAATTAGTAATAATTTCCTCAGCTCTTAAGACCTGGTAGCTCCTGAAAGACATACTAGTAAGTAGTGGTATGTTGGCACTTCAGATGGGTTAAGCAATGTTTGCAAAAGCCAGTTCCATAATAGTAGCGGAGTAAGGATTTTAGGTTAATGTAGATACACTTTTGTCAAAAGTACTTTTATTTTGATTGAGGGTACTTAGAAGTCTTTTTAAAACTCCAAATAAATCTAGAGCTTGATCTCAAAGATAATTAGGTTTAAATAAAAGGTTTTACAATGGCTAGGCCAAATCTGTTGCAAATAAGTTCCTGCTGTTTGTGTGTTAGGCAGCAACTGATTATAATAGTTGATGTTTGGAGACATATACAGTAGTAGCAACCTTCACATGGTGGAGGGTGCTTTATGTAGTCACAAACAAAGAAGGTCACATCACTCAAATGGTATCCATCAGAAGACCTTTGAGAGTTAACACTCAAAAAGGCTTCAGCTGTAGATGTACAATAGTTCATACTGCTACACCATTACAGTTGTGATTCAGTTTTAATATTTCAGTGGAAAAAGTAGCTAACTTCAGTTAGGAGATGGTGACTGGCTGCACTGAAATGTTGCTGCAGAAGTTAACTTTATTTAAATGTCAAGATATAGCAATTTCAGTTGAATGAATAAGTAACAAGTAGAAAACAGTGATTTAGATTACATGCAGGCTTAGTCTCTGCTGTGTAGTCAGCAGTTCAGTGTGAAAGGTGCACAGTATACTCCATTTTAAACAAAACTTTTTGAGGGGTTTTGAGAGTGGGTTGTTGGGGGTTTTTATTTGGGGGGGGGTTNTTTTTTTTTTTTTTTTTTTTGTCAAGTGTTAAATTCACAGAGCTGGAATGACCTGTAGTGGTTGTTAAGGACATTTTTTTAAAGAACATACAAATTGTAGTGATGTGAATGCAGTAGTTTAAATGTTGACTCTGTACCTGTAAATGGATTCCTTGTAAAAGTGGATCTTGTAGTAAGGTTCTTGAGAAAAATTCCCATGCTGAGAATTTCTGTAACTTAATTCAGTATTAAGAAAGTATTTAGAGGACAGTTGAGAACTTCAGTTTAAGTTTTGTATAATTTTTGACTCACTAGCTAATTTAATGCTTATGCTTTAGGCTGTTGAGCTTATGGAGAGAAGTGAAATGCCTTGCCAAGCTCTAGTAAGAATGCTGGCCAAGAAACCTGGTTGGAAGGAAACAAATTTTCAGGTAATACATCATCCTTCAGTAACTAAGGGTCCATTTTTTGCCAATTAATGTAGGTTGTGTTTCCATCCAAAAGGATGTCGGTGCATATATCATTGGTGGCAGTCACAGCACCATGACCACAGTTCTCTCTGTATCAGTATAAACTTTGAAATTAGGTTTTATTTCTGCTGACAGTTGATACTTTGGTATCTTCAAACATCATCTCTGAATGTTTGTATATAACTGTTTGTGGATTTACATGTGTATATATAAGTTCTAAAAGTAGATCATAGCTGCACAGTGTTATTGTGTATATATAACAATATGTATTTGTATATATACAGACACACACAGGGATTTTGTGTATAATCACACAAAAACATAAATATGTGTGTATATAAAATGTGTCTATATATTTGTATTTATCCACAAATACATACAATCTTTATATGTATCTACTGTTAGAATTTTAAAAATGCTCTAAAATATGTAAAGACATCTTGCTCTTGTGGACATTCCAGGTTATGCAAATGAAACTGCATATAGTTGCATTGATTGCACAGAAAGGAAACTTCTCCAAAACTTCAGCACAGGTTGTGCTGGATGGTCTTGTGGACAAGGTTGGTGATGTGAAGTGTGGAAGTAATGCAAAAGAAGCTATGACAGCAATAGCAGAAGCGTGTCAGTTACCATGGACTGCTGAGCAGGTGAGTAGGCACCAAAAGTGTTCTGTCAGGAAATAAAATCAGAAATATTATGTGGAGTGTCCTTTCCATCTACAAAGTTAATCCTAAATTTTTGTTTTTTCTCTGTTGCTTGAAAGTTGTTTGCTCTTCAGGTGGCTTCTGAGGTCGAAGTTAAATATATGTTCCTCCAAAAGAGGAAATAGAATTGTAGAATGGTTTGAATTGGAAGGGACCTTAAAGATCATTTAAGTCCAACCTCCTCTACCATGGGCAAGGATTCCTTCCACTAGTCCAGTCTGCTCAAAGCCCCATCCAGCCTGGCCTTGAACATTTCCAGGAATGAGACATTGACAATTCTCCATTTAGTTTAAAGCCATCCCCTTTTGCCCTATCACTGCATGCTCTTGTCATATTTTTTCTGGTAGGATCCCTTCAAGTACTGAAAGGCTGCAATAAGATCACTCAGGAGCCTTCTCTTCTTCAGACTGAACAATTCCAATTCTGTCAATGTTTCCTTGTAAGATGTTCGCCATCCTTCTGACCATCTTGATGGCCCTTCTCTGGATTTGCTTCAATAGGTCTGGATGCTTTCTGTGCTGGGACCTGTGCTGGGACCCCAGAACTGGATGCTTTCTGTGCTGGGACCCCAGAACTGGATGCTTTCTGTGCTGGGACCCCAGAACTGGATGCTGTACTCCAGATGGGGTCTCCAAAGATCAGAGCAAGGGAAAGAATCCCATCCCTTGGCCTGCTGGCCACTGTGCTTTTGATGCAGCCCAGGACACATTGGCTTTCTGGGATCCAAGTGCACATTGCGAGTTCATGTCCTGCCTCTCATCCACCAGCACCTCCAAGTCTTCCTTGATGGGGCTGCATTCTCACTCTCCCTCTGCCCACCAGCCTCCATTGATACCAGGGCTTGCCCTGACCCAGGTGTAGCACCTTGCACTTGGCTTTGTTGAACCTCATGAGGTTCCCATGGACCCACTTCTTGAGCTTGTCCAAGTCTCTCTAAGTGGTGTCCCATCTTTCAAGTGTATTGACTGCACCACACAACACTTCATATCAAATTTGCTGAGGGTGCCTTCAGTCCCTTTGAGTCATTGATGAAGATGAAGACATTAAATAGCACTGGTTCCAGTACAGACCTCTGAGGGAGTTTATCACTGATGTCCATCAGGACTCTGTGCCATTCTCCAGTATCCTCTGGATGCAACTGTTCAACTAGTTCCTTATCCACAACAATCCACCCATCAAATCAATCTCTCTGCAACTAAGAAACGTGTTGTGAGGGATCATGTCCAAGGCCTTACAGAAGTTCAAATAGATGACATCTGTAACTCCACTGATGTAGTCACTCCATCATAGAGGGCATGGAGGTTGGTCAGGCAGGATTTGCCCTTGGTGAAGCTGTGCTAACTGTCTCAATCACCTCCCTGTCTGCTGTGTGACTTAGCACAGCTGCTAGGAGAATCTATTCTGTGATCTTCCAAGGACCAGTAATAACGAGTAGTTGATCAGTATCTTTTAATGCTGCTGAAGCAGGCATCCATCTGTAATAAAGGCATCTATGGATGTCTTTAAGTACTTCAGGAAAGCCTGGTTTACCTCAGTTGCAATTGTATTCTACAATGACACAGTTGCTTCTTCCTCCTGTTACTCCAGCTTTTTCTGTTGACTTGTAGTGCTCTGTGTTTTTTGCAGATGTCTTTGCTTTATTACAGTGCTTTGTCATCTGGTTTTCCAGTGAAAATTTATACTTAAGTCTCTTCCATTCCAGGTTGTGGCTATGGCTTTCTCTCAGAAGAATCCTAAAAACCAGTCAGAAACTTTGAACTGGCTTTCAAATGCAATTAAAGAGTTTGGCTTTTCTGGGTAAGTTTTTTAGGTAAATTGCTAAGAGAAACTTGTTTCTAATCTAGGACTAAGATTCTATTCATCTGAACTCTTGTTCCTTCAACTCTGTTGCTAGCCGTCAGGTGCTCTTCTAGCTCTAATTGTGTAAATGAAAGTACCTGTCATTATTAGTGAAATAGGATGTGATTAGATTACTTGATGCTGTATTCATCACTTGACCTTCTCTGAGGAGTATTTTTCTTAAGGTACTGTAGGTAGGTCTGGGCTGGGCAAGGAGCTGTCATATTGCATTTCTGTTCTACTGCTTCAATACACTTGCACCTAGGTGGTTCACTATGTTTTATAGTTTTAAAAAACCCAAACCAAATCTGACAGCCTACAGAAAGAGTACATACCAGCATGCTTATTACTCTTTGTGGGAGATGTTTTGAGGCTGATAACAGGGTGAAGGTTTAGCCAACAAAAATAGCCGTTATATCTGTCATGGCGAGGGTAAGAAACAGATTCTCTATCAGAACCAGGGATGGCAGTCCTTAACTTTTAATCAGTCTCTTAACTGAATGTGGTCAAGCATACATAACACAGTGTACTGCTGAGAAGAAAATTTCGAAGTAGTGAAGATTTCAAATATCAATTTATTTCACTACTTGGGCAGTTACAATGCCTGTCTTAGGGTATTTTGCATCTATTAAATGGATAATAACTTTCATTAAGTTGAGAAACTAAACTCTTCTTTAGCAAATTGCCCAAAAAGTATGTATTTACACTAGGGTAGTCTGTGCGTATATATATGTTACTAGAACAACGCTGTTTGAGGCTGCACAGTTGGTATAGAAGGTATGGGAATCTAAACTTTCTTTTATTTCTCTTGTAAATTTCTTTTTGAAATTTGTGCCTTCTTATGGGAGGTCCTGAGCTTTACTAACAAACCCCACAACAGCAACAAACCCTTTTATCATGTAGCCATGTTTCAGGTGCTTACAATTATTCTAAATTCATTCTTCAATATTTCATCTTGGCAACCATGTAGCTGATGTAGTTTAATAAACTTTCTAACTGTAATAATAGTAGGTTTTGATATAAATTATGTTTACTGTATTGATTTTCATGCATAGGCTAATTCTCCAAACTGATTTCTTTCAGTGATTATTTAAATAGCTACTATTCACACTGTACCTGTGGTGATATTTTATAGGTGCAAATATCTTCTGCATGTAAGCGAATAGTATAAATCTGTCTCCAGGTATTTTTTCCCTCTAACATGTTGTGATGAGTTGTTGTTTGTGTTTCCTGTGTTGCATTTTGTTCATGGGTGAATTTTTTTTTTCCCCACAGGCTGAATGTCAAAGCTTTCATCAATAACGTGAAGACCGCTCTTGCTGCAACTAACCCAGTGAGTAAATTTAGAATGTTAATTCTGAATTATTATCAGTCTTTAATCTGAAGACTTGAGTGCTTTTGTCCTTTTTCTGGTAGGCTGTGAGGACATCTGCCATTACATTGCTGGGAGTAATGTATCTTTATGTGGGACCTCCTCTGCGAATGTTTTTTGAGGATGAGAAGCCAGCCCTTCTGTCCCAGATAGATGCAGAATTTGAAAAGGTATGGGGTGTAGCTCTCTTACTACCAAGTATTGTTAAAACTATTTTAAAACTTTAATAGCTGGAATCTGTAGTAATATTGTGGTCTAACGTATGTTTTTGTAAATGAATCAGATTTTTTTTAAGGCAGTGCATAAAAGCTGCAGTGTCATTATGCCCAGTTATCTCAATAGTTATGTTTTTCATTAAGAACTTCCAAAGTTCCTGGTTTTGCTTGAATACTCATGTTTTAGAAGTCTGCTGTCCTGAGCCAGTACATTTGTATCATACAAGTGGTTTTATTTTTAAGGTCAAATAAAAAATTGTAAAATAGCTGTTTCTGATATGTGTTGCTTGCAGATGCAAGGGCAGACAGCACCAGCTCCAACTCGTGGCATTTCCAGGCTCAGTGCGGGAGGTGGGGATGATGGTGAGGAAGAAGAACAGGAGGAGGTTGGGAACGATGTTGTCGATCTCTTGCCAAGAACAGATATTGGGTAGGTTTGAATTCTGCAGCCTGAAGACATACTTTCACTGCCGTTCAGAACTTTGTGTTAATAAGTGCTTTCTAATGCAGAATTCTGTGGTGTTGAACCAGTCAAATACTTACAGATAGATAACTAAGAAAATGAGCTTTTTGCCTATTTTTCTCTTGCAGTGATAAGATCACAGCTGAACTAGTGTCTAAGATTGGGGATAAAAACTGGAAGATCAGAAAGGAAGGGCTAGATGAAGTGACAAGCATATTAAATGAAGCAAAGTTCATACAGCCAAACATAGGAGAACTTCCAGCTGCTCTGAAGAGTCGTCTCAATGACTCCAATAAAATCTTGGTATGTTTTTTATTTCAGCTGTTCCCAGCTTAGAACTTCAGTTATTTATGATTTCTGAACCCTGCTTATTACTTGGTCTGTTACAATGTTATGAGATCAACAACTGGAAGACAGTGTACTGTGTGTTTCTAAATCATATTTGCCTATTTTTATAAATACTTGCCTTTTATTTTAAAAAACCTTTGAATAAAGGAAAATCAGCCTTTACTCTGAGTGTTATGTAAGCAAATCTTAGAAAAAAATGTGAGTAATTGCTTCACTTATGAAAAAGTGAATTATCCCTTGTTTGAAAATATTTTTAGTTGAAGTTTAATTTGTTCAGAATATGGAAGGTTTTTTATTTTGTGTGATAAATTTGAACTCTGAGACAGGTGTCATTAAGCAGGCTTTCTGAAGTAAAAGCTTAGGTATACAGCAGCATTACTTTTCCTCGTATAACTTGGAGTTTTTGCACACATGCGTGTAACACTGTTTTACTTAAAAAATTTTTCTCTTTATGTGCAGGTGCAGCAAACACTGAGCATTCTTCAGCAGCTAGCGACAGCGATGGGCCCCAATATCAAACAGCATGTGAAAAATTTGGGGATTCCTGTCATTACAGTCCTGGGTGATAGTAAGGTAGGACAGTCGTCAAAATCTCTTCGCTTTTTGCTTATCTGATCTATGCCTGAAAGTAAATGTTGCTATTTGGACTTGCTTTTGGAAGATGGATGGCAGTTACAACTTTTTTAGAAGCTTACAGATTATTTTTTAAAACTAAAAGTTCTTGCCCAAATAACAGCGTGTTATTGAAATCTTAATTTGTACCTGAATATGTAGTCTACTTGAGATATATTATACGGCTTGAAAGAAAGCCCAGTAAGTGCCATAATTCGGCTTTTAAATGAAATGTGGTGACTATGCATATTCCTAATGCTGAAAGTACACAACCAAAGACAGTAAACAGGCTTGCTCGGCAAAGGTACTTGTAGAACTTTTAGCATGTCACTGTGGATTCCTGTATACATTGTTATGGTCATTGTGTCAGAGACGTGTGGGTAGATACAGGGCACTCACTACTGCCACTGTGGCTTGTATAATGTCAGTGTTGAGCTTGTCAGGATGCCATGTCAAAATCAAAGCTAGGACCATTGGAAAGAGCTATTTGAAGCAATGAGGGAAAGAGATTTGGAAAATGTCTTGTGCCAGAGGTCATGGACAATTATCAGAGGTGTCATACTTCAGCTGTCTCTACTCTGAATGTGAGTAGGAAAAAGAGCAAAAGCTGGATCAATCTGTCCCAAACCATGGAGGACTAGGACTGGTCCTAGACCTGGATAAAAAAACCTCCTGGTTCACCTTGTTTTATCTTAGAGTCTTCAAGAACTGAGATTTTTTACATGACTGTTGAATAATTCTTTTATTCACCAGTTATCTTGAGGTAGCGTCAAACTCCTTTTGTGAGTCATTGAATTCTTTAGGTTGGAAGCAAATCTCATCTAGTTCGAACCCTACTGCCACGGGCAGAGACACCTTGCACTAGACCTGCTTACTCAAAGCTCTAGCTGGGTGCTTCAGTTTCAAGTACATGGTTTAAGGTTAAGACTAATTGTGATTAAGTCACAGTATTAATAAAATGCATAATAGCAACATTACTTGTAAGAACTTTGCTGACAGATAATTGTATGTTCATTCAAACCTTTTCCCAGTAGTATTTTTTTTAAGTAGTGCAAGATACTGGTTGACCAAAGTTATCCACCTTTTGAAGATGAGGATAGTCCTTTTTCACACCCTACTTCAATACGTTTATAGTGGGCCCAAGTGAGTAGTTGAGTAAAGTCAACAACTTGTAGCATGAGTGAAGACAAGTGAAATTTGGGTGATGGGAACAAAGGTTTAGTCAGAGAGGCTGATGAGCATCTGTTTATCTGCAGCACATGATTTTGGTTCTTTTCCTCAATGAGATTAAAGATGGGACAAATTATTTGCAAGGATGCACCCTTCTCATTTACATATATGCTTGGATGTTACCCCTACACTTAATATTGGTTCATACTAAATATAAATGGGTCTGTTGCATTATCAGCTTTCGTCAGAAATTTGGACTACAGGAGGAGGTCATATATGGAATCATGTCTAGACTGATAACATTTTAAAGAACTGTGATTGTTAGGTATTCCATCTGGCTTCTCATAACTTCACATAGTTCTTTCAAAAAAGGGTGCTGTTCTAAATTTTGCTTTTGGGGTGGGGGGGGGGGAAGTGTAGAAATTGGTAGGTGTTAGAGGGCTTTCCCTGTTCCTGACTTGACTCCTGCTCATGTGTCCTAAATAAGAGTGCCCTAATAGGCTCCATAACCCACTTACCTTGATTTATGAATGTGCTGTCTATTTTAAGCATCATGTAAATCACTAACGTTTTTTAGCTTGTCTGAGAGTCAGCCTCCCAAAAAACTATCCTTTGACTCTCTTTATCAACCTTATTTTTAAAAAATTATGGTTAGATGAGTATAATATGATTGGTGATTGCTGCAGCTGATACCATCACCAAGACTAAATTCATCTGAATCTTAGACTTCTCAAGCAGTGAATAAAAAAAGATATTTCAAAACACATGGTGTGCAAGCTTTTTCCTTTCATAGAAAGGATGATTGTTGCCTTTTCTGTTGTAAACTTCTGATCCCTTTTTAGGTTTATTCTTCTTAAATCTTGTTCTTGCTGCAGAACAATGTTCGTGCTGCTGCACTAGCAACTGTAAATGCCTGGGCTGAACAAACTGGCATGAAAGAGTGGTTGGAAGGGGAAGATCTGTCTGAGGAGCTCAAAAAAGAAAATCCTTTCCTAAGACAAGAGGTAGGCTTCTGTCAAGTAAACTTCTTGTGTCTAATCATAATAGTCTTATGTGCTACGGACTGTCTGTCTGAGGAGATTGAATGACACAATGCTACAATTATGTGAGAAAACAAGTAGCTGTGTCTCCATACTGACATAAAATTGTTAAGCCTCAAAAGGCTAGTAAGCTTTCATCCACATGATAGCTGTCATTCAGACTTCAGTGCCTCTGAAATGAAATTTTTGTCTGTTTTGATTAGCATTTTAAGTGTCTAGTGTGTTTTCCCTGAAATTCACCATGGGACAGAACTGAAGTGGGGGCATTAAAAAGAGCATCTAAAATTATGTTGCTTTCAAAAGGAAGAAAGAGCCTGCACAGTTTTAAGAGACCATGATTCAAGTTTTGGAATAGCTGTGTATTAACATGCTGTGCTCAACTTTTTATTTTTGTAATAGCTGACATCAAAGTATGTGTTGGTTATGAGTATTTGTTTGGGGTAGGCTTAACTTTTTTACACGGAGTTGTCCAGGGGACTTATTATTCAGTCTTGTGGCCTGACAGAGCACTGTGAGCACTACTTCAAAAACTTTTAAAATAAAACTTTGTTTCAGCTCCTTGGCTGGCTGGCTGAGAAGTTGCCTACCCTCCGTTCTGTTCCTTCTGACCTGCTCTTGTGTGTGCCTCACCTGTACTCCTGCCTTGAAGATCGAAACGGAGATGTGCGCAAAAAGGCACAGGATGCCCTGCCGTTCTTCATGATGCATCTTGGCTTTGAGAAGATGGCAAAAGCCACTGGCAAGCTGAAGGTATTTCTGTGACAAAGATTAGATAATATAACCTTGAATGAGTGAATATTAACAAGTCACATTCAGTCTCGTGATATGCTGTCCTGAGTCATGTAAGCTTGTCTGCATCAAATATTTTCAGGGGTACTGAAAATAGTATCAAGAGAGGCTGTGAGTTAGAGCTTTCTCTACTTCAAAAATGATTACTGCCGCTACAGGCTTATTAACTTCAAGAGCTTGATATTTATTGACTGGTTTTTTTTCTGAAGAAGGTCTGCAGATGCCTTCCACACCACGTTACTGTCCCACTGTATGCTTTTGTACTCATGCATTAAGATGACTTCTAGTGGTTTGGTCTGGCTTATGACCCTTGAGTGGAGAATAACTGTAGGGCATTCCATTGACTACACAGGACCACTCACCTAGAACAGATTGCTCATTCACATGTTTCCCCATAGGTCTTGCAGAAGAAACTTGATAAAAAGGTGTTTTATCTAAGAACATTGTTTTAAGATAAGCATCCTAGAAGATGCTAAACAGAGAATAGCTTGCTTCAAACTACAGTTGTTTTCCTTGTTTGTAGCTTGTATTGGAAAAATTAGTGATAGTCATTACTACATTTATCACTTATTTTTTTTCACCCTTTTTATTATCTAGCCAACTTCCAAAGACCAAGTACTGGCCATGCTTGAGAAAGCCAAAGCCAACATGCCAGCCAAACCAGCTCCCCTTGCTAAATCATCTTCCAGAGTGGTAGGGGGAGCAGCTCCAGCCAAATTCCAACCTGCATCAGGTAACCTCTCTTACATTCTGGGAAACAGCTGAGAAAAGGGTGTGTTTTGAAGCTTTTTTACATTCCATAGGAAGAAACTTAGTTAGCTGGAGAAGAGCATAGTTAGGGTTACAAAGAACTATGTAATTTAGTGAGTTCTCTCTGCAGTTCTGGTCTTTCTAGCAGTTGAATCAGATTCCAGTGTAGGAGGTTGTTTCCTTTCCACACAACCATCTGTCAGCTGCTATTTCAAAATTTGAAAATATCTACTTGGTATTAAAGTTAAAACCCATGGACTGCAGAGGAAGGGTTTTTGAAATACTAATCTGATTTTAATATAATAAGTTTTTTAAATGTTTTTACATTATTTTTTATTTAGACTATTTCCTCAATGTAGCTTATTCTGGATTGCTTGTGCTCATGCAAAAGAGGGTAATGGGATTAGGGGACAAGTGATTTGATAAAATAGTCCTGCTTTATCTCTCTACTAGGGCTGGGTTGCCTGCTCAAACCAGGTGCAGCTACAACTCTAGACATCAGCCTGAAAAGTATATGTCTACATTTTTAAATTTTGGAAAATTACAAGTTTGCTAACATATTATGATTTTAATTATGAAAAATTTGTATGCTAACATGGAATTCAAGGGACCTCTTCCCTGGGTCCAAGATCCTAGGACATCTAATATGCATATTGTATCGAGGAACAGTTTTTCTTCTGTCCTAAGAGCAGAGAATTGATAACCAAAAATGGGCTTGTAGATAGCTTGAAATGGTCTATTGCTTCTCTAGCACTTGCTGATGATTTGGGGTCTAATACCATGGAATCCAAGCCTGATCCCAAAAAAGCCAAAGCAGGAGGACTCTCCTCTAAAACTAAGGTATGTCATTTTCACTTTGTATGAAAGCAGTTCTATGAAGTTAATAGCTGTGGTTTGTTAATGTATTATAGGTAGAAGAGTATAGTCCTTGAGCTCTGAAGTGAGAGGTGTTCCTATATCACTTATCTAATCACCTCTTTTGTTGTCATTTATCTAATTCTTAAAGTCTGTGTTGTCAAAAATGCAGTTTTCTGAGCAACTCAGTCTGCTTGGCCTCCTTGATTTTTGTGCTATTGAGGATTCATTCTTAACATTACATTTCCAGTGTTATACTTGAATGTGAATTTTGAACCATATATCAAAAGAAATTAGTCTCTGCCTTAGAGTACGAAGGGTAAAATATTCTCAATCACAAGTGCAAAAAGGGAAGGGATATGCTTAAAAGCATAATAATCTCAACTGATAACAGTTAATTTGCGGTTTTCTCTTTTATGTTACAGTATTTGTTTTTGCTAGTAACTTTGACGTTTGCTCTATATGTGTAACTAAAAATATCCTGAGTTCTACTGTTCTATTGCCTCCGTTGTCTGAAGTAGTGCTGTAGCAAGAGCATTTGACATAGGTCCATATTCATGGCAAGAACACAGAAAGAGCAAAGCAAACCTTGGTGGATGGTGTAGGTTTGCTCAAGTTGGTGCAATGTTCTGTCAAGAGTTCAGAACTCTAGTGGTTGAGTTAAGGCCTTTGCTGTGAATGCTTTAAATGGCTTGGAATGGTAACTCTCTTAAGAGTAAATAACTGTCTAACAACAAAGACTTTTCTGTGGCTTATTTACAGCAGTCAAATGTTAATAGCAATGTGTCCAAGGGTAATGCCAGCCTGTCCAAAACTAATACAAGCCTCAGCAAAGGCAGTTCCAGTCTGACAAAGAGCCAGTCTATCAAACAGGTACCACGCCGGGTTTTAGAGATGTGTGTGGGTGACTAGCACACTGGTTGAGTGATGTCATATTTCACAGGATACTACTGTGCACACTGTCATGGGTAAGGCTTCCACAGCAGCAGAGCACATACTTTTAAAATTCTAATCTACATTTTTCTTTCAGCTTCTCTCTGGCTCTTGTAAATGTAGGCAGCATGAGGTTGGCTGGTGTCTTAACGCTTGCAGTTGCTGGGACTGAGGCATGTATATGGCTTGTATTGCCTGTTAATATTATGCTTTTTTCAGAGTGTACAAGGAAAAAAAGTGCTAAGCAAGCCTACTTTGAAGGAAGACGATGATAAATCCGGTCCTATTTTTATCATAGTCCCAAATGGGAAAGAACAGAGGATGAAAGAGGAGAAAGGTCTGAAGGTGAGAAAAATTGGAATGTATTCACAAGTTTTGAGGGAGGTTTTGTTTTTAATGTAATTCCTAAGTTTTTAATGTAGAGTTAGATGTGCATGAAAGCACTCGTCACTGTCAATCTCAGATTGATTACCTGATAGTTCAGTTGAATTTCACAGGTATCTGTCTTACTGTGACGTTTCTCTTCTGATTTCTGAATTTTGTGCATTTACACACTGTTGTAAAAGACTTCGACTTGTATATACGAGAGCATATAAATGCTCAAAAATTGTGAAGAATCATTAAGCTCAGTCAGCTATTTTCAGGTACAATGTTTTAGTCCTAGGATAAATTGTAAATGTGTTAATATACTTATTTTGAACAGCCCTCAGCCATTTGTAGAGAAATTCTGTTACTGAAAATGTTATTTGTAACTTGTTAGTAGATAGGCCTGTCTGTTGCTTAAGAACAATCACTTTAAGTGGTAATTATTAAAATGTTGCATAAAGATGACCAAGTCCATATGAAGAAAGTTTTTCATGTAAGAGAAGGTGAGCAAACACCACTGATTTTTTTTTTTTTTCCCCCATTACTTACTGCCAATAAGGAGACTTTGAAAACAGATTATAAGCAGAACCAAAAGATGTGGAATCAGTAGAGTTGTTCAGGAAGAAGAGGTATTGCTTGCTTTGATTTCTAAATGGTGCCTTTCACAGGTATTGAAGTGGAATTTCACTACTCCCCGTGATGAATATATTGAACAACTGAAAACTCAGATGTCCACTTGTGTGGCCAAATGGCTACAGGATGAGATGTTTCATGCAGACTTTCAGCACCACAACAAAGCACTGGCTGTTATGATTGAGGTGAGTTTGGATCTGTGGTAGCAGATGAAGTTCTGTAAAATTATTCTCTGCTGTGAAAGATTATGCTTGAATTGAAATGAAATGGGAATTCTCAGAGGAGTTGAAGAGTCATTGTTCTGTGAAATTGAAATCTAAACATGTATAGAAAAAACTCAGAGGTATGGTGAATTTGATATTAGTACCGTTTTTTGGGAGAAAGAAAATCTTCCTCATCAGAGACTTCTCCTACAGTTTCATAAAAGCTCTCTATGTTAAATGTGAGTACCTGTGGTTCTAAGAATTGACCAGTAAATGTAGACTGTCTTGTCAGACATAGCTTAGCTTATTCTTTGTTCTTTTCTCCAACAGTGTGGGTTTGTGCATAACCTTAATTTTTAATTTTTTTTTTCCTTCAAGCACTTGGAGAGTGAAAAAGATGGGGTCATCAGCTGCCTGGATTTGATCTTAAAATGGCTTACCTTGCGGTTCTTTGATACCAACACAAGTGTTTTGATGAAAACACTTGAATACCTTAAATTGCTTTTCAATATGCTGAGTCAAGAAGAGTATCACCTCACTGAAAATGAAGCATCCTCTTTCATCCCATATCTTATCCTAAAGGTACGATTTCTCTTACAGAAAGTAACCTTGTTTTTCCTGAGGAATATAGCAGGGTACCATCAAATACTGCAGTATGTTCATTCTAGATATCTTGTGAATGGAGGCAAATCCAACTGTCACCTGGTCATGAGTGGTGTTCCCTAGGTCTCAGAGTTGGGGCCAGTCCTGTTTAATGCCTTCATCAGTGATTGGGCAGGGGTGTCAGTCTGCTGGAGGGTAGGAAGGCTCTGAAGAGGCATCTGGGCAGGCTGGATTGATAGGCCAAGGCCAATTGTATGAGATACAACAGATTTTTAACCTGGAGAAAAGGAGGCTTGGGAGATCTTAGTGATCTTTATAACTATCTGAAAGGAGATTGTAGTGAGGTGAGTGCTGGTCTCTTTCTTGCTAAGTAGCAAATGAATAGAATGAGAGAAAACGGTCTCAAGTTGTACCAGTGGGGGCTTACAGTGGATATTAGAAAAAAATTTTTCACCAAATGGCTCGTCAAGCATTGGAATGGATTGACCAGGGAAGTGGTTTAGTCTCCGTCACTGGTGGTATTTAAGATACATAGATGTGGCACTTAGAAGTCTGCATATTTCCTTTTAAAAGACATTGACCAAAAAGGACTTTTGCCATGAGAATAATTCTGACTTTCCTAACATTATTTAGAATGGTGAGCAGTATCATTAGACTGTTCAAATATTCTATATTTCTTCCCTTTTTCCTTTATTAATTTTCCATTAGGTAGGAGAACCAAAAGATGTCATCCGCAAGGACGTCCGTGCCATTCTGAACAGGATGTGTCTCATCTATCCTGCCAGCAAGATGTTTCCTTTCATCATGGAGGGAACAAAATCCAAAAACTCGAAGCAACGTGCAGGTGAGAAATGCCAAGTTGAACTGGGCCTGTGAAATTGGTTTGGTTTGCATCTTTAAAATCTTACCCCTTTAAACACTTGCAAATATCTGCATAAAATGCCACAAATCTCAGAAAATCTCATAAAATGCAGGCAAATCTCACATCTCACTTGACATTCTCATGCTGGGTTTTTCAAGTATCATATTGCTTTTTTTATATGTACCTTCCAAAGACAAGCAATCACTCCAGTTGCTATCAGTGCTAAGATTGTGTCTCCCTTGAGTAGGCTTGTTTCCTTAGTGAAACAGTGCTGGGGAGAAGAGTGACAATACTATTGTCCTAGTCACCACAGAAATCCATTAATCTGTTCAAGAAATGTCTTTACATTGCACATTTGTCTTACCACAAGTAATGTCTGTAATAAAGCTATGATCTTTGAATTACAAACAATTCCCTAGTTGCCTTGAAAATATCCTCGAATAAGTGGGAAGTTAAATTCTATATGTAACGTGGCATTGCAAACTCACAATTGTCTGAACTACCTAGATGTGAAGTTAACTATAACATTGCTCATATATAGTAATGGGAAATATTTGAAGGGTATCGAGGTGACTGACAGCTTTTAGATACTCTGTGTGAAGTAGTCTGGACCTGTAGTTTACTTTTATTAATCAATATTTATTATTTATTCATTCCATAAATCACCTGGAGTATATCTATCAGCTTTGTGATTGACAGTTCTCCGCAGTGAATGCTCAGGTTGTGCAAGCAACCTGGAAATAGCAAGGGTTCTCTTTCCACAGCTTTCAAATTGATTTTGTGTGTGTGTCTGTCTTTCTTTAGAATGCTTAGAAGAGCTTGGATGCCTGGTTGAATCATACGGCATGAACGTATGCCAGCCAACTCCAGGGAAAGCCTTAAAAGAAATGGCAGCTCATATTGGTGACAGGGACAACACTGTGCGCAATGCTGCACTGAACACCATTGTGACTGTCTATAATGTGCACGGTGACCAGGTGTTCAAGCTGATTGGCAATGTGAGTACAGCTGGAAATAAGATTAGGGGGGCTTTGGAGTTTGTGATGGGTTTTGTTTGGTTTTGGGGTTTTGCTTGTTTGGGGTTTTTGGATTCTGTATGGGTTTTTGTTTTTTTGTGTTTTGTTGTTGTTGTTTTGGTTTTTTTTTTTTTTCCCCCCCAGGTTGTGTGTTAATTGTATTGCTAAAATGCACTTTTGTATAGAAAACTATTCTCTGTACATTCTGTATCTANTGTGTTTTGTTTTTTTTTTTTTTGTTTTCCAAATCCTTGCACTTTTGTTGAGGATTAGCACTGTTTTGCTTGTGATTAGTTATGGTTCATATTGCTGTTGGCATCGAGCATTTTGCAGTTTGGAAAATAACTGTCAGAGGATCTATGGTGCAGTAAATTACGTGGTTAATCCTAGATTGTGGGATACATGAAGTCAGAATGGTTTGAGAAGGGACCTTAAGGATCATTTCGATCCAACCCTGCTGCAGTGGCAGAGACACTTTCCACTAGACCAAGTTGCTCAGAGCCCCATCCAACCTGACCTTGAACACTTGCAGGGATGGGTTATCCTGTTCCAGTGCCTCAGCCATCCTCATAGTCAGGAATTTCTAATCCAATCTGAACCTATATTCTTTTGTTTTCAAGTAATTAGCCCATGTCTTATCACTGTATACTATCCAGCTTTCTTGTAGACCCCTTTTAGGTACTGGAAGGCTGCTATGAGGTCTCCCCAGAGCCTTATCAGCATGCTGAACAACTCCCACATCTCAACCTGTCTTCATAGGAGAGGTGTATATAACCTGGGTGTGCATAAATAAAAAAGAAAATTGGAAGAATTGAGGAAAACACTGAATTTCATAGGAATTAAATTGCTTATAAAGAGTAACTTGAATGGATATTTTATGGAATGTAACAAGCAGGAAAACAAGGCTGCTCTTTTTTTCTTTTTTTCTTTTTTTTTTTTTCCCCCCCCACTCCACCTTCCAGAACAGTTGAATTTTAGTGTGACTCTTGTTTTTTTTCTGGTAGCCATTTCTGTTACAATTGTTACATTTTCATTAACATTTTAGATTCCTATCTTTTTTCAACTATTGTTCAGAGTGCAATCTGCCTCCTCAACTTTGTGTAGTCCATTTGCTTTTGGATTTTCAAGGTTAAGAACAGAACTTTCAGCCATGACTTTCTGAGCTTCAGTATGTCCCATCTGAAATGTATGGGTTCTCAGGAAGGTTTCCAAATCAGAGATGCTGGAGAGAGTTCTCACAAAATTGTCATACCTACTTTCGTTCAGATGTAGTTATTGGTAATCTTTAGTCCAGTAGGTAAATATGAATCTTTACACTCCTTAGAGCATTAGGTTGAATGATCTTGTGCTCAAATTGAATTATGAGTACACTTAACAAGACAACAGTCAGAAGGACTCAGGTTCAGGTCCAGAGACTTAGGCCTGATCTCCTAATAAGGAATATAAAAAGGTGGGTGGGGATTTTTTTTGTTTGGTTTTTTTGCAGCAACATGTGCAACAATTGGAAACACTTGATAGTACCATAGGCTTGAATTTCAGATGAACTGTTTCTTGGAAATTATGTGGGCTAGAAATAACTGTTTGGTATTGCAGCTTGTCAGTATGGGTTAATTAGCTCTTGAAGTAACATCTGACAGTCCAAAGTGACCCTGTTCGTTTGCTGCTAGGTGGTAGCATTGACAGGTTCTACCTTGGTAATAGAGAATTTCAGTCTGCAGTAGTAAGTAGAATGCATCCTTTGGGTTACCTAGATTTCTACAATACATACAACTTGAGTTGAGTGAAAGCATTGTGTATTACAGCTTTCTGAGAAAGATATGAGCATGCTGGAGGAAAGAATAAAACGGTCAGCCAAGAGACCCTCTGCTGCTCCCGTGAGACAGGCAGAGGAGAAACCTCAGCGTGCTCCAAACATCAGTGCTAACGCTAGCATGATGCGGAAGGGACCAGCTGAGGACATGTCCTCCAAGCTCAAGTATGTAATGATGCATTATGGTCTCTACCCTGCATAGTGTGTGTGCTAATATCATGTCTGGCAATGTCACTTTCGTTCTTGTATCATCACCTTTGCATGTCGTGAAAATTGGCCAAATAGTCTGAATCAAAATGTCTGAAACTTTTTTGTCTTGTCTGTCTTTAAATCTTTCTAAATGGTCTTGTGCCTTTTTTCACTGCTTCTCCATGGACAGAATTATGTATCGCACTTATAGGATGTAAGTACTGCCGACTAACTCCTTGGTAGCAAGGCTTTTGTGTCTTTCAGTTTCTATCCCTGTCATCCCTTCCTGAGGGTGATGGGTTTGCTGTGGCTAGTTCTAGGTTATTTACAGGTCTCTGACATAAAGAAAAGAAACCAAAACTGCAGGTTTCTGTCAAGGCGACTATAGATTGAGCTGCAGGCAGACCTGGTACGTTCACCTTAAGCAATTGTTCAAGCTATTGGAAGAACTTCCAATGTGCTTCATTAAACTCTTTATTGGTTGGATCCTGTTCTTAACTTGTTAAGTTAAACATAAAGCACATAACTGGATAAGCATGTGTGATTCATAGAGCCTGGAGCAACAGTACCAGAAAAAAAAAAGCTCAGAAACTATTCATTGTATTCGTTGATGCCTGATTTTGGAGTAAAAGTCTGTGTTGAGAACTGTGTATTAGAATATTTCCTTGAAAAGCCTAATACACAGCACAAGTCATGTGGAATGCTGGGAGACTCAGGTTTTAGAGGAGCTTGCAAGGTTGCTGTGTACATATGCATCCTGTCCATCATTAAAAAAGCAAAAGAGCTAAAAAAAGCCATGATGACTTTAAAGCTCTATTCCGTTAATATCACTGTAAACTCTACTAATTATTTCCAACCATTGCATAACTGCCACAGGTGCAAATGGTCTTGTTGTGGGTTACAAGAGGAAGTAGGAAGGCAAGTAACTAGAAACTGATCTTCTAGCCTACAAAAGCTTGTTTTACTAATGGCTAGGGAAAAGGCAGAGGGAATTTTTAGGGGGCCTAAATATAATCAGAGCTTAAAATCTGTGCTGTTCTGAGAGCTTTAGGGCTACCAGTGGATGCTGGTGCTAGTACTCTTAGCCTCTTGTGTATGTATAATAAACGTCTCTCTCCTGGTTTCTATAGCCAAAATCGCAACTTGGGCAGTCACTCTGAGACAACACATACAGTTCCACGGGAATTTCAGCTGGATCTTGATGAAATTGAAAATGACAATGGAACTGTCAGATGTGAGATGCCAGCACTTGTGCAGCACAAACTGGATGACATATTTGAGCCAGTCTTGATTCCTGAACCCAAGTGAGTTTGTTTTAACTCTTAAAAGAAACCAATGGGGCTGCTTAAAAACTGTTTTGTGCAGCTGAATTGACCATAGTTTCAACATTCAGACTTTTTAGATAAGATGGTAGTGTCGGCTAATTCGAAGAGTTGTCAAAACAAAGGTCTGTTGTGCTGTCCTGAAATCTGGAGAGCACTTATTTCTAATGAAAAACCTGAGTTTTACTTAGGTGTTTTTACAGTAAAAGAATCTAGAGTTTGTAAATACCTCATCAGTGTCCTTAAAAGTAGTGCAATAGATATGTTAAAAAGAACAGTTCCTTCCTTGACTATCCTTTTCCCTTGTCTCTAAATCATCATTGAAATACAGCAGTTAAGTGTGAATTAAAGTAACTCTCCAAACAGTAATGAATCCTGTTTTCAACTGTAGAATCCGTGCTGTGTCCCCGCACTTCGATGACATGCACAGTAACACAGCTTCTACTATCAACTTTGTCATTTCCCAAGTAGCCAGTGGTGATATAAATACAAGCATTCAGGCTCTGACACAGGTAAGTGAATTAAGGTAGCAACTAATCACACTGCACTACACTATTTGCGAGGGTGATGAGTTGCACTGTGGTGGAGCAATCACGTCAGGTGACGTGGACTCTGCTCAGAATCTCCCTGATGACAAAACTAAGTGCACAGGGGCCATCTGACTCGCTTTTGCAATAGCAATTCCGCTTGGAAGATGTAGAATAGACTTAATACTTTTTTCATTAATGCTTCTGTGTTATCTTTTTGGGTTTGTTATTTGTGTTATGAGTTTGAAAAAGCCAGTTAAGTCAGTGAGACTTCATTTTTAATGTAAACTGTTTTATAGATCCTCAGCAAAAGGATTGTTTTGTCTCATATTTTTTACATGGTTCTGGGGTCACTTAACTCTTAAAATTATTTTGTCCAGGAGATTTCATAAAGCTGTTAATTCCAGAATCTATAATGTAGCAGTTAGTGTTTTCATTTGTGTAGAGGACAGGATTGCCATTCTCTAAAAGATCAATAATTGGTTGTTTGGGGATTAGTAATAGAAGTCTGTGGCTACAGATTTCAGATGGAAGCTTAGAATACAAGTGCTTTGGCAAAGCAATTGGCAGGGGAAGACTCCTACAGAAAAGTTTTTAAATTATCGTTTTGCACTGTTTGCATTTTGTTGATTTTACTAGAGTGTTTTGTTTTTAAATCTCAGATTGATGAGGTCCTCAAACAGGAAGACAAAGCAGAAGCTATGTCTGGCCACATTGACCAATTCCTGATAGCTACATTTATGCAGCTTCGGCTGATCTACAACACGCACATGGCAGATGAGAAGCTGGACAAAGATGAGATAGTCAGGCTTTACAGCTGCATTATTGGGAGCATGATCACGGTAAGGCTTGGACATAAAAGGGGAGGTGAAGAGCAAATAACTGCAGTACAGAAGTTGCAGGAGAATGGAATGCCTGTCCTATACTTAGGTTAGATTACTACTGAGTCTTTTTTATGGAAGTTTGTTGCTACCTATCTACTCACCAATGCACCTTTTGAGAGGGCATAGGGAATGAGAAGTTGGGGAAGAAGGTCTCTCTGTTACTTCTGCAGAATACAACCACTGTAATACTACTGTTAAGCTCTGTTTTTAATATTTCTTACCTTTTGAGTGCTGAGTTGGTGGCCTAAAAATTTTCAAAAGTCACTCAGTAGGAATAACTTTCTCCGTAGTTGTGTTTTGGCTGTTTAATGTTCTGGAGATACCATGGTTAGATAATATAGTCTAGAGAAATTCCTGTGTTAAAGGATTGTGTGCAGGGAAAACTAATATTGTCTTCAATCTGTAGCTATTTCAGATCGAGAGTCTGGCTCGAGAGGCCTCCACTGGTGTGCTTAAAGACCTAATGCATGGTCTTATCACATTAATGCTGGATTCCCGGGTTGAAGACCTTGAGGAGGGTGAGCAGGTCATCCGATCAGTCAACCTCTTGGTAGTGAAAGTTCTGGAGAAGTCTGACCAGACCAACATCTTGAGGTATATAATGAAAACTGCACAATTACTGCTTTTCTTCATGTATTCTTGTGTTTCTTGAATGGCTGAGTTTATTAGTCATTCTGTGAGCAAAAACAAATGTCTGTAAAATCATTCAGTTAGCTGGTAAAGAATTATCACAGATTGTCAGGGGTGCTCAGAATTTGACTGCACAATCTGCACAGATGGAGGCAAGATAAACCAGCTTAGTATGATTCTATATGCTTGGTAGTTCAACAGACTGCCTCTGAAATTCTTGTAACATAGCAGAAAGAAAGAAGAAAAGAGCTGTTACACAATGTGATGTGAACTGCTGGACTAACCTCAATCTCTAGTGTGGTGTTCTAGGGCGAGTTGGCATCCTTTTTTATTGTGTATAGCACTTTTTTTGCATAACCTTTATAAATTTATTCCTTCTAGCGCTCTGATTGTTTTGCTCCAAGACAGTCTTCTAGCAACAGCCAACTCTCCTAAGTTTTCAGAACTTGTCATGAAGGTGAGCCTGTAATAGAGTTTTTGAACTTACTTGGTTTATCTGAATCATCTTGGCTGAAAGAACAGATAAAGTTAAAAAAAATTTAGTGGCCATAACTTGAAATACTACTTATAACTCTTATAACCTTATTAGATGTCACATATAGGGACGTCTTGTATGCTGTGAGGGATCTTAACACCTGCTAATAGTTTACAGAGACTTGTGTACAGTAATTTAAACTCCATACATAGGTGTACGGTCACCTGCTGGGCTCATTTGCTTTGGCACAGAAATGTACTATGGATTCAAACAGTCCCAGGCTGGAGCTGACTTGTATTTTGTCATCGCCAGTGATAGGTAGAGTGACAGTGCAAATGTCTGCATTTAAAGCATGACTGTGATCTTTTTTTATCATGCGACACCCTTTTGTAACTGGTATGATTTAAAGACAAATATAGACATTCTTCATGAGGTTAAACCTAAAGAGTTTGTGCTGCATGTCAGCATACATAGCATGTATGTATTATCTGCTGAGATTTCTTCAAGCAAAGCTTTCAGTCCTGCTGTAGGTAGAGAAGTCAGCACTGCATTTATGCATCATCTCCAAAGAAAGATCTGGATACTGTACAGCTAGTTACAAAGAGAAAGTGCGTACCAGTGCAAATATAGCTTCAGCAGGCAGGCACTCTGCATGCCTGGTAGCAGAGTGAAGTGACTCACTGATAGTGTTGTGTAATCTCTTCTTATATAATTGAACGCATTTTCCTTGAGTTGTCTTACTTAAATCAGCCTCTCATTCTAGTGTCTGTGGAGAATGGTGCGTCTTCTTCCGGAAACCATTAATAGCATAAATCTCGATCGGATTCTACTGGATATCCACATTTTCATGAAGGTCTTTCCCAAAGAGAAGCTGAAGCAATGTAAGAGTGATTTTCCTATAAGGACACTGAAGACTCTGCTTCACACCCTGTGCAAGTTGAAAGGGCCTAAGGTCAGAGCAATCACTAGTCATGTAGTGAACAAATGCACGGACTTTTGGCGTTATGAATCCAGAATCATTTATTTCATATCCTATGTCTCTGTTTATACATAACTCAGTTTTGTTTTCAGTTTCTTAGTCTAGCATTACTTGGATTATTAACATTTAGCATTTGTCTTTGCACCTATCAGCATTTAACATGAGTCGTTTTCTACTAATCAGCTTTAACTTTCCTCACATGGTGATCCCAGGTTTGGCTTCTGACCTGGCATGAGCCACTTCCTTCTGGTAGTGCAGGTGTGGCAGTTAAGTCTTGTACCTTTTCACTCACATTTCTGATGTGGTCCTTAGGCTCAGCAATTTGCTATGAGCTTGTTCTAGTCATTCTCCACACTGATGTACTTTTAAATTGGATGCTCTTGCGTGTCTAAAGGTTTTTGTTACTTTTTTTTAATTTATTCCCCTTCTTTCTCATTTTAGATCTTAGATCATTTAACAATGATAGACAACAAAAATGAGTCTGAGCTAGAAGCTCACCTTTGTAGAGTAATGAAACACTCCATGGACCAGAGTGGAAAAGGTGATAAGGATTCAGAAAAAGGAGCTTCTCGCATTGTAAGTAAAGGAAATGTGTTGATAGGGAAAGGGAATGTAAGGCAATTTATATAAGAAACAAGCTTAATTTTGTGTTTGTGGAATATGAAGTAGTAATTGCCTTTCCAAAATGCAGCTAATGTTGGAAATAGTCTTCTAATTTCCCTTTTTTTTATGGCTGTTTTAAAAACTTGCTGTGTGTATTTACATGAGCATTCTATGCATATCCAAGGATGAAGTGCTCTCCAGGACGTTCAAGCGTGCAGCATAGGTTTTGTGCTGCCTGATAGTGCATCTGTTCTAGTAAAAGTTAGCATTTAAAATCTGGGTTTTGTATGGCTAACTTCTCAAAAGGAGTCTTGCAGCTCGATGATGTCCTTGCTCTCATTCTGTGTAAGCAGTGGCTATGTAGAACCCTGATCACTTGCAGGTTTTCTTTGTCTTGGAAGCTCTGTATCCAACTAGCAGATCTGAGGGTGATGTGGGTTTGTCTGACTTCATCTGGTTTTATGCACTTTGTTTTAAAAGTCTCCTTTTGTTTTATTTATCTAGGAGGAAAAGGCTTCAAAAGCCAAAGTTAATGATATTTTGGCAGAAATATTTAAGAAGATTGGTTCAAAGGAGAACACCAAGGAGGTGAGTGCTCCCTTCCTGCAAGGAAGAGTGTGATACATTTGAATGTTGTACACAGTAGTTGTAGTAATACATAGAAACTCTTCCCTCCCAGGGTCTGGCAGAGCTGTATGAATACAAAAAGAAATATTCTGATGCAGACATTGAGCCCTTCCTGAAGAACTCCTCACAGTTCTTCCAGAGCTATGTGGAAAGAGGCCTCAGACTGATAGAAACAGAACGGGAGGGGAAAGCACGCGTTGCTGCTTCTACAGGTACATGTGATAGCAAAACCCATTCATTAGTGAGAAGCAGAAAGGGAGGAACAGTTACATGTCTCCTGGTAGAAACTGCTATTTGCTCACAATTTGGGATTTCCAAGCAAAACTATGTATTTTCTTGGTGCTCATGTTGCTTCCTGAGGCATTGTTTATTTACAAAAAAAAAACAAAACTTACAATGTAGAAAATATTTGGAAAGCTTAGTAATCAAGTGGTTCTAATATGTATCCTATATTTTCATGTGTCTGGTATCAAGAATTGGTTCTGCAGCGTATATAGCTAGTTTGTAACAGCAGCAGTAGTCAGGTTCTCCACTTACCTTTTTGCCAGAAAGGTGCGGGAGGCTTTTTGATAGTATTATTTGCTGTGGAATTAGAAAGCTTATTTTAAATAACTTGAACTGTTTCTGTAGCAGAATTTATGATGACTTCTTTCCAACAAATTATCTTTTTAATTGGATATGTTACTGTAAAACAGTTTGTTAGTGAGTCTTCATTGCAGATAAGTACAAATGAGTATTTAATGCAATATCAGGGAGGGAATGTGACATTACCTGACAGTAAAAACTGATACAGTTTATCAAAACTAACTTTTGTTTCTTTCACATTTCATAGTGTTCTGTGAGATTCTGGCCTTTTTTCTACTATTGTTCCTTCTCCTACCCCTGTATTGTAGATTACTTTAGGAAGATAATGAGATTCTTTCAGAACCTCTTAAATGTACCCAACTAGGTAGGACAGAAAATTTTGCCATTTCATCCTAAAAGTCTGTACAATCAAGGAATTTGTACCGCAGTTTTCAAAATTAAATTTGTGCCACAATTTTTTTTTCCCTCCCTAACTGTAATTTTGATATAGTAAAGGATATTGTTCCATATTGGAAGAGTGCTTCAGGGTAAAATATATTAAAAGTATAAATGCTTAACCTTCATTCTCCTTTTATCTATTTTAAATACCCTTGCAGTAAATTAATGAAAACAAATCCTTGTCTGTGCTGAGTCTTAGAATTTGCAATTCATTTCATAATGGAAAAGCTTTTTTTCGTCATATCAATTCCTTTTCTAGCCTTTTGGTAGGGAAGCTTTAAAACCTTGCTATGTGCCTTCCAGAAATCACTCTTTTTAAGACTGAATTGGAGGAAAAAGCTTTAAGGTGCACAAATGAAGTAAAGAGGGGTTAGAAGCAGTGGTAAGCCCAAAAGTAGTACTAAACTAGAAAAAGAAGACTCCAAATATTCCCATCCTGCCAATTGCTGAGTTAATTCTGTCAAACACTCTGGTTACTTACTACTGATTCACATCGGCATCTTCCTCTGGTCCCACTGTTGTCTTCAGCCGTTGGCCTCATCGTTTTTGGGACTGCTCTGCAGCCACTTCTTAACTTTCTTGATATCTTTTCTTGGTTTTCAACTGCCACTCTTGCAAAGAATTGGAAGGGCTGGTGCATCTATACTAGCAAATGCAAATAGCTTGGTACCTTGTAGGTTGGTTAGTGCTCCATCTATTGCATCTTATTTCAAGGAACCAACCAAGAGGCTTACATTTTTTTGATGTTTGTATTTGGTTTTAACTTTTCTTCCTTCTTTCCCCTCATCCTTCAGGAATTTCTTCTCAGATGGAAGGAACGTGTGTTCCTATATCTACCCATACTGTATCTTCATCTATAGGAAACACAAATGGGGAGGAAGTGGGGCCTTCAGTTTACTTGGAAAGACTAAAAATCCTCAGGCAGCGTTGTGGCCTTGACAACGCGAAGGTATTGTACTTGTCAACACTTACAAATCTCCTGGCGATGAACTTGATTTGTACTTTTTGTTTTTAAGAATTCAAATTATTGTTTTCTCTCCCAAAGGCAGATTCCAATGAGAACTTATGATCTTGAATTCTAGTGCATGTCCTAGTTACTCACTGCCTGTCACCATGCCTAGTATAAATGGCTTTAAACTCATTTCTTGGCCAAGCAGGCTTAAGTTTCAATCCACTCAGTCTGCAGCACTGGTGTACGTGCAGGTTGTTTCTACAGCTCTGTACTTTGGGTAGATGAGTCTCAGAAAGGTTCCATTAACCACCGTTCTCTAAAAGCTAACATATAGTGACCTCATAGTTGAATGATGTGGAAATTCTAGATCTTTCTCCTCTGTAATAACTATAAGGGCTGAATTAAGACTTTGAAATTGTATGTATTTTGGGTGTATGGATATCGAGGCACAGAAATGCTGAATGAGCTTAGTATTGAAAACCTGTGAACCAAAATCTCTTCCAGTTCAGTTATCTATGTGTTAGGAAGCTAGTGCCAAATACTGAAATTGGCACTCGACCATCTGAGAAGTGATGTGCACTCGAGGCGTAGTTACCCAGGTACATCACTGTTTACATGACTTGCATATCAGCTCACAGCTCTGAGGAGGGGAAATGTTTCCTAGATGATTGTAGCACAGTAAGTAGCTCCAGTGGAAATACCATTTGGTAAAAGAATAGTGAATTGACATTTTAAGTCTTTGGCAGGGACAATCTTTCCATTTAAGTCAAGTTTCCTCTTCTCATTCCTCCAGAAAATTCATTGCCTGTTGATGCTACACATAGACATGAACTTTCCTCATGTGGTGTTAGAATTTAGGCTGTTTAAGACTCTGGCATTCTGTCTCAGTAAAACGCTGGTCTGCAGTGAATTTTTTGATCTTTAAATACTAGTTCCTTGTGTCCCTACTGACACAAACCACTCAAATGATAAGAATTGAGTATTTTAGTTAGCTTTGCATGGTTCTGACTTTATTGCTCCAGATTCACTTGTGTTGTAGTGGTCCTTCCCTTTCCTCTGGTTTTGCTGTTTCCTGTAAAGATGAAAAGCCACTGATTATGATTTGCATGTCTTATACAGTGTTTACCACTACATGTCTTAACACTTCACTTTCCTTCCTTGTAGCAGGAAGACAGACCCCCTCTGACGTTTCTGCTCTCTAAACCTACACTCCCTACGGTTGCATCCTCTACAGATATGCTTCACAGTAAGCTTTCCCAGCTCCGGGAGTCCCGGGAGCAGTACCAACACCTGGACCTGGACTCCAATCAGACTCATTCTTCTGGCATTGGAGCTACCCTGGCTTCACCCTCTTCTGCAGCAGCCAATATTGATGACTTGAAAAAAAGATTGGAAAGAATAAAAAGCAGTCGCAAATAGAGATGCAAAAGAGACAGTATTGCTGTTGCTTGGGGCTGTCTTCAGCTTTAGTTTACTAAACTAGAAGTCTTCATAGTTAAATGGCCTCGTTTAGGCCTAATGTATACAAACTGGTTTATGTATAATACAGTGGATTTTGGGGGGTTGAGTCATTGTGGCACAAGTATTTGTACATACTCTGCTTCTCAGTGAGCATCTCTTTGACAATAGAAGGCTGTCTGTGTATTAGTTTTAGTGTACAGACCTGTAAACAACCATTCTTTCTCAGAGTAGTTTCTCATAACTTGGGGTTTTTATTTGTAAAATTGTCTTTAAGATTTCTTCCTAGTTCTTAACTCTTAGATCTTTAGTGATTTCACTTTTAATTTTGTGAATTCTTCTCCATGTAATCCTTGAACTGTTGATTCTGTACGGACACATGGCATGAAGTAACTAATTTAAGTGTCTTTTGTAAATAAAGTTTGCATTAACTATACCAACCTCTGTAGGAACAGCAGCAGCTGCTGGTTAGAGATCACTCTATTCCTGAACATTAGTGACTGGGCATCTAGAAACTGAACTAAGCTATTTCTTGACATGAACCTTGGGTTTTGGATACATTTTAAGGAAGATGAGTGGAAATACAGTATTTGTGGGTGCAGTCCCAAGACTTTGCGCTCTTGAGAAGTAGCTCATTTTTATATAGTTCCTTTATTTTGTTTTGGAGTATGTTTCTGTAACTTGAGAATATTTAGTTTGCTGAAATGCTTATTTTAAATTACCTAGTCCTTATGATGGCGTTACCCAGATTAAGTGTAGTCCCAACTAAAGGAGCTTTCTTTGAGGGAGCCTGCTGCCATTGATACGGATTAGACTAGCACTGATGTACAGTCAGTGGGCTCACTTATCCTGAACTCATTTGCTTAAACAGTCGTCCTCTTGCAGGGAGACCTCACCACTACATTCTTTTTGCTCTTAAACATCTGATGTTAGCAAACGCTACTATTTTGTGTAACTAAGCCACCTAGTAGTGCTAGTCTGAAAAAGCTGAAGCCACTTTTCTTTTAAGAGCAGCTTTTTTCAGAAGCTACAAACATGAAGATTAAGACAGACACTGTATATCCTTTCTAGCCCTTTAATTTCTAGGGAGGTGATGTGTTTTGACCTTACTACTGCACTTCCATGTGAGAACTGGTTGCAAAGCATATATTGCACATCTGTTCTGTAGCTAGTACAGTTATTGGAGAGTTGGACAGGCAGGCTTAAAATAGCACATTTCCGCTCTAGATTTTAATCTGTTCCATGTAGCTGCTGCTTTTGTTGTTTCCTCTGTGGACCAGCAGTCTCTGCATTAGGCCATTACTGAAACTGCCTTGCCTGATTACAGTTAAAATGTGGCTTTAAATTAGTACTTGTGCAACAGATCTATGCCAGAGCTTCTGCAAATGTCTGACAGCTTTTCACAGGACCCCTAGGCTGGGGTTGCAGTTGATGTATTGCTGCTTGGTGCTTATGGTGAGTTTGCACACCGCGATAGCAGGTGACTGACAAGTGTTCTCCATCCTGTGTTAATTGATCCGATGCCATTCATTGCTCCACCACCTTGATTTAGTAGTCACAATCTCCTCTCATAACCTGAAATGGACATGCACTTTCTTGTGGAACAGAGCTCTGTTACAAGTGGAGGTTTGGCCCTAATTGGTAAGTGCTGAGATTTTGTGCACTTAAACTTGGGGCAGTTTGTGAATAGTTTGTTGGCTGGCACTAGAGTTACTGCCACTACCTCTCAATTACTAGCTGCTCTCTGAAACTTAGTGACATTTAAATTAATGTTCTTTTACCATATCCAGCAGACATTCTGAAGAACTATTTGTTAATTAGCTCAGGATGTTAAAACAGCAATGCCTGCAAACCTGTATAAACTATTTTAAATTTGAAGCTGAATTGGACGTGAAATACAGGAAAAATTGAATAGCAGAAGATATAGTTGCTTTTTTCTGAATGAGTTTTTGCCCTGTGTCTCTGTAGTATTTGGTTGGATTCAATATCCTTGGAGTTCTGAACTAAAACTTGTGCACATAAATTAATAAAGCCTAATCTTTAGCCCAGACAATATTTAAATAACATTAAACTGAATTTTAAAAGTTGTTACTCTGTATTGTTTGTAACAAGTGAATATGAACAGTGACTCACTCCAGAAACCCTGTGGCCTGGTTCCTCTCTTAGATATGCAATTTGTCACAGATTATTAGATAGTAGTGAAAGGGTGAGCCTTTAAATATTAGAAGGGCTAAACATTTTCAGTGTCCAATGCCTGTGCTTATCAGTGACTTTAAACAGTAGTGGAATGTGAACTCTTGAGATTTTGTTCTTCAGCTGTCATTGAGTGGTTGGTTTTTGTTCTTGCTTTGAGCAATCAAATTGGGTTACTTCTAGCTAGTTCCCCAATAAGCCTTGGGTTACTTCAAGTTGGTTCCCAAAGAAGCCATCAGAAAGGAGCTGGCCAGACACTAATGGATCAGTAACTATTTTTGTATAATGAGTGCTTTCACTATTGCCTGTTTCTATAACTATGGCACTACAAGTGAGGAGTTTAGGAATATGGGAGCAAGAAGGGTTTTCAAATGTCATGATTACTTAAAGAGAAAATCAGGCTGAACAAGTTGGCTAGTCAAGAATGTGTGTTAACTGCTGGGTCTTCAGTAGTCCACAAATTGCTGCTGAAGAGGAGTTCAGGAAAGAACTGAAGCTTCCTTTGTTAGAGATCCTTAAGTAGCCTCTGTAAGACCAGCAAACAGGTATACTGCAGGATGCTTACCATGGAGGCCCTTTGACAATGCATGAATTGCTTCCTTATGAACCCTGCTATGTAGGTGGAAAACACGCATTGAGGGCTCAGCACCACCTGCTATGTAGAAAGTCACTGGAAGTGCTGCTTATTGTATCCATGCCCATATTCCTCTGCAGAATGAATTGCAGTGATGCTGGTATTTGTTGCTTGCTATTGTAGCTGAGAGCAATGTCTTTATGGCTTTACTTTTGACATTGGTGTCTTGTGCAATGCCACAGTTAGTGTAGGGTGGTTATCTCTGGTACATTCTTGGTTCAAATTCTAGAACAGAAAATGAGTTATCTTGAAGGGAGGAAGTGGACAGTGCATGAGGGCAAAAGTGTGCTTGCTGTGACTGCTAAAGCCATCATATTGGGTCCAAAATCTCTTGATAATAGCTGATGCAGGAGAGGAGAATTTGAAGCACAACAAGTAATCAGCAGTACAATTAGTGCTGTGGTACTCCTGTTACTGTCATGCTTAGATCCAAGTGCAATTGAACTCAGCATGAACAAAACGAAGAGGATGGGTTTGAACACTTTTATTTTCAAGGAATAAGACTTTGCCTAGTTTAAAGGATACAATTTTTACTTCAGGATCTTCTGAGCTTATGCTCCTAGGTGGAGCACTGTAGCAAGTGAGAGCAAGCAAAGTAAATGCCTCATCTACTGCCCCTGTTTCTCAATGACTTTTCGCATCCACTTTTTCAGTCGGAATACATGGGTGTAAAATCCGTATTTGCCATCTCGGTCACAGCCTTCTCCCCATGAAACTATCCCCACTTGATACCAACGGTTGTCATCTGGGTTCTAAAGCAAAGCAAAAATGCGATTTACACAAGAAGTAAGATGACTCTTAGAATCATTACAGTTGGAAAACACCTCCAAGATTAATCCCACCTTTGACTGAACACCCCTGTACCAACTAAACCATAGCTCTAAATTCAAGGTGTGGTCATTTCTTGAACACTTCCAGGGGTGGTGGCGCCACCACTTTCCTGGACAGTCCTTTCCAATGCTCAAGCACCCTTTCAGTGAAGAAATTCCTGATGTCCAACCTTGAACATCTCCTGACAACTTGAGGCTGTTTCCTTGTCCTGTCACTAGTTCCCTAGAGAAAAGGCCAAACGCCACATTGCTACAGCTTCCTTTCAGGAAGATGTAGGGAGTGATAAGGTTTCCCCTGAGTCTTCTTTTTTTCCAGGCTAAATAACCCCACCTGCCTCAGCTGCTCCTCACAGGACTTGTGTCCTAGGTCCTCTAGCAGCTGCATTGCCTGTTCTGATCAAAATATTATATTGCACTCCAGTCTATTTAGTGAGGGATTCTGCTTTGAGAGTCATTCTGGAGCTGCTCTCCATATATGCTGAGGGCTCTGTAAAAATGGGGCTGTCTGACTGCACGATTCATTGCAATTGCTTGGTGCGAGTGTGAGGTAGGTTTGCCTCAGCCATTCAGCAGTCTCCATCTCTAATCTGTTTTTTAGACTATTAGAAAACTTGAGCATAGCAGAAACCTAGCTCCTAGGAGCTTGAGCTTGTACATACCTTCATTACAAAAGGTCCTCCACTGTCCCCTTCACAAGCATCTCCTCTCTTTGCATCATCAGGCCTGTAACCTGCAGCCAAGAAAAAAGTTGGACGTTTGACTGTAGGGGCAGTAGCTAGTGTTGGCCATCTTTGAAGTTGCATAAATTTTCTGAGACCCATGAGAGATTGTTTGCTGCTTCTGCCACCTCTTGGACTGAATATAAAAAAGCAGTTTTCTAAATTTGTATGTAAAACAGCTAACTGCTTCTGTCTTTGCATCGTTCCTGAATCCACCCTCTCTGCTCTCATTCCTGGTTTTTTTTCATCAGAATTGCTGTGTCAGTTGCCACTGTGTTCAACATTTGTACCTTGAGCTACTGTGCTTTTCTCTTTTCTCACAAACTTCCTTGTAATGCTCTGTTTCCTGTTCTGTCATTCTGTTTACTATGGTGATACATTACTGTCCTCACTTTCCCCTTCCTGTCACTGTGCAAGCTGTTTTTCCCTCAAGTGACTGTCTTCCTAACGTCTTACTATGAAAAAGAAAAGGACTTTGTTTTCATTCCTGGTGAACTAGATGGTATCTTTGCATTTTCCCATCACCTGTGTCTCCCTTTTTCCCTGTATGTCTGCACCTCAGGTATTTTTCAAGAATGTTGTTTAGAAAAAGAAACCATGTATGTGTATTTTCAGTACACCCATGAAATTGGCTTCCATTCTAAAGCAACCACACATTTAGATGCAAGCAGCACAGACTTAGTAAAAAAATCAGTGGAGGTTTGTTTGTAGGAACTGATAAAGTCTGCATAAATAAAGAATACAGCAGGAACTATTAAACTGGTACATTAAGCCATAGTCTCTTCATATCTTGAATTATGTGTCTACTTCCCCTCTCACTGAAAAAGGGTGTAGGGCCAGAAGATATTTAGGAAGGTGGGAGCTTGTTGCCACAGAATTTGTGGGCATAACTATGAATGGGCTCCAAAAGATTGAGACAGGATAAGTGGTATGCAGCCTTTAATTTAGGAAGTCACTGAATTATTCTATGTACTGATGAAAACATAGTTTTATATGTGCTTAGTTCTCCCACAGCTGCTGCTGATACCTGGTACCATTAGACTAGTGCCTGACACAGCTTGGTGTTACAACATAATTCATGGCTTTAAGTTCTCCAGCCTTCATGTTTTTTGAGAGCTGAGAAAGTTCTTATCCTAGGGAAGTTATTCTTTGCCCATGGCATTTGCAAATCTATCAAAAAGTCACTTTGCTGTATGCGCCCCACCAGGAGCTCAGAGCCCTCATCTTCTGTGGCAGGTTGTACCTGTGTCTCCAGTGCTACTTACCTGCACAAAACATGTTGTCAGTGACTTTAACCTTGGTGGATTCCTTGCATGTACTTTGGTCTACAATGGGCACATTGAGCTGTTGCAGAACTGTGGGCAGGTTGGTGGGACTAGTGGCCCATGTTTCTTTCAAGTTTCCCCAACCAGTTACCCGCCCTTTGTAGCCTGCCAGCATCAGCCTGTGGAAGGAAGCATGAATATAGTCAAATATATTGTAGCAGCTTATTCCTACCTGGGTCTCTTGCTGCAAATAGCCTTGATAAGTCATCTTTTTCTGTCTTTTTTTTTTTTTTTTTTTTTTTTTTTTTTTTTTTAAGGCCCAGAGATGGCTTTTGTAGACTGTGTTTTTAGGACTGTAGGATAGTCTCACCTCTGCACGACCTCTTTGGTAGGCAGACAGACAGGATGGATGTAGTCACTAAAGATGATGGGTCTCCTTAAGTGCAGGAGTGCAATGTCTCGGTCCATGTTCTCTTTCCAGTTGTATTTAGGATGGATGATGATTTTATCCAACAGAGCAATTTTTTCTTTATTCTTTTCATATCTGAAATAGTTGTGAAGGAAAGAACTTGCCGTATAGTAGCAACTAAGAGTCTTCTGGAGTTTGTGATTCCCTGAGGTGCTTTGTAGCCTCTGAGTTAATGCTGTCTTTACACTGGAACACCCCTTTAGAATTTCCATGCTTCTGCCCTCCCTTTGACTTTAGGATCAGCAAGAGCAGCAAATGACAGCCCCATTAGATCCCATTATTGAGAGACATGTGACATTGGTGTGATATTTCCTTGAATATTGAATGCAGCCCAACTTCACTGTATCTCATTACTCCAAGAGGAAGGCTAGTTCACTCTCATGTCATCCAGACTCTTACTTTGTCCTTACGTGCTTTCCAATCCGCACCAGGATATCATTTGTAGTTAAGTTCTTGTCCCAGGGTGGATAATAAAGACAATGAGCAGCAGTCAGGATCCACCTGTCACTGATGAGGCTTGCACCACACAGCAGCTCCTGAGGAGACTTTTTGTAGAGCATCACCTGCCTGAGAGATGAGGAGGAGGAAGACTTAGCAGGACTAAAGATGTGGCTGGCTGAATGGGTCCCAACATCTTGTGGAAAGTGCAGAATTTGCAGTGAGCAGGGAAGAGCACTGTACTATACTGACAAAGAGAACTGTGTAAGTGGTTCTGTAGCAAGTCTTCCCTGGACACGTATATTCTGTGTAGTAGGCCATTTACCCTATTTCTTTCACCTGGAGAGGTTTCTCCTTTCTGCTCCAGCAATGCTGGAAAGAGGAACAAAGATGAAATACACCAGCACTCTTGCCTTCCCAGGTGGTTGCGTACTTAGCTCGAGGTGAGTTTCTTTCCTGCTATGTTACTACTGCCCAATCAACCATGTGGAGAAGCTTTGATAAAAATCCATAACATGTGCATGCTGCCTGGGATGAAGAAAGCCCTTTTATTTCTGCTTGAGCTGGAGAGAAGGAAAACACAATTCCCTATGAAGCACTATGCAAAGACTTACCAGGGGGAGCTGCCAACTTCTGCATCATCCCCATGGACAACTCTGCCTCCGATGTAGGACTCCAACAGCTCCTTCTCACTTTTGTCTGTTATCTTTTTCTTCTCAAATAAAGGACGAGTGCCACAGTCTGAAAAAATAGGCATCTAGATTTGCTATTCTACCTGACTCACAAAGGAGAACTGTCATCTGCAGTCAGCATGCTAAGCTGGAAGATCCTAGGAAGGAAGCGCTCACTAGCTCCATGACTGTAACTGGATATTGACTTCTGAGAGTTCTTCAAGGAATTTCTATATCTTCCCCTGCTTTTAGCAACATTTGTCTAGCTGATGGTTCCAAGGAACAGTAAGTCCCCTGTGGGAAGAAGCTGCAGCATTTCCACAAACTGTGATGCTGCATCTAGAGTTTTTGCTCACCTGCTTCACCTGAACCAAAAGCTTTGTCATCAAAGAAGGTTCTGAACTCTTGAGGAGAAGTAGAACGTCCTGATATTCCCCCCAGCTCTTCATTCTCATCCTCTAGCAAGCTGTCTGAGAGAGATGGAAAGACAAAAATGGTAAAAGGCTTAGCTGTAGTTCCCATAACTATCAGCAATGTAAGTGTTCCTTTCCATACACAATGAGGCTGATGAAGCAATGATGTTATAAAACCACTGTTCTTTTTAATGCTCCTTGTCCACCATTGTGAGTTTTCAGGGAGAAGAGAACCCCCAAGACATGTAACAGTGATGCACCTAAGGCAGGTTAGTGCATGTAATATTTGCACAAACAGGACTCCCACGTGCATGTACATCCTTGTCAATGCCTCCCAGGCAAAGCACTTCACTCTAGTGGCATATACTGGTTTTACTTGCCACTGCCTCACCAGTGTGCCTTCCCAGACCTATGCAGACTTCTCACCGCAGTAGTGCAGATCGCAATAGCCAAAGTAGGGTGGTTCATCCGTGACACACCAGACACCCTCCTCATCTCTGTCTGGATTCCGACAGTAATTCTCTAGCAGTGTCACATCTAGGTCATGGTGTTTTCCATGGAGCACCTCTTTGGCTTTCTCAGAGTTCCACGGCAGACACTTAGCTCCAGATATGGTGACTGAGAGGGTCCCTGTGTAAAGCATGCCTTTCTCTGGTTCACAAGGCTCCACTGGGGGAGGTGGTGTGACCCGTGGAGTAAATGGAACTGTCGTCCTTTCTTCACCTGGAAAGACAGAGAACTGTGATTGAAGCCATAGCTTTGCACTCTGAAGTACTGTTAACAAGTTTCACCAGCACCCCTTTACTAAAGCCTAGAGTTCTATGGGGCATCCCATTGTGTTTTGGGAGTTCCTGCTGTGCTCCCATGCATGTGGTGGCCCTCCAAAATACTGCAGTATCAGAGGTGGTTCACTGGTAGGTGAAGCTGGCACTATTCATCACACTTGTCACTAAGATGGGAGGAACAATTTTGTCTTTCTGGATGTCTTTGAGAACCAGCTCAGGGGATGGGTAGGTATCTTCAACCATCATAATGCCGCTGTATTAGAACCTCCAATGCCCTATACTCAAATGCATAACTAGGCTATATTTGAGGGAGCCTTTTACTGTGATATGCTACTAAAATGGCAAGTTTTAATTTTTGCCAGTATTTCTAAATCTGATAAGTGAAAAATTTTTCTGCAAGACTTTCCATACTTTTTCTTGCAAGTCTCCTAGTGGCTGCAAGCTTTAACCAGCATTTCCTGAGGGAGTGGACACTCAATAATCTGTCCTGTGGCAGTTGCTTGGCCTCAAGCTGCCTTCTTATGCACAGAGGTTTGACTATTCACCCTGAAGCACAGCAGCCTCTGAGAAAGTAGCACTCACCTTAATCAATGAGGCTGTTTCTGTTTGACTGATTCATGTCAATATTATTACAAAAGAACTGTGTGAAAAGCCAAGGCCTTTTTAGTCCTGCCATATCCATGCAAACGTAACTATAAGCTACTGTAAGTCAGAAACTAACTAGTGAACAGAGATAGTACAGATGCCTGATTGCCTCATAGCAGAGCAGGATCTCTTTTCAGTTGCAGACCAGAGCAATGGCAATGGCTTTTAAAACTTCAGAATACCCCATGGTCAAAATGGTTGCTGCCCTCTCTGACTTTCACTTAGGGTTGTTGCCTTTAGTTTCTGCTTTTGGAAGAGACACTTCTGCTGTGAGAAAGTTCTCTTCTTTCTACCAGTTCTTCTGAGACAGAGGCCAAGCCCCAGGGGAGACAGCTCTGCACTGGGGAGAAATGGGAATGTGTAAGTGTAGGGGGATGGTTCTCCACTATGTCAAGTACAATGATGAGAGAAGGGATCTTCTCTTTTCTTGAGATTATGGGTATTATACTGTAGGCCTCTACAAAACTGAACATCAAGGCAGGCAGTCAAGTACAACCAGTAGTTATTTTGTCCTGAAGATGGGAATTCAGATCAAGAAACAGTATGACTCATAGCTGTCACAAATCAGAGGCAACTGAGCCAAGATTTTGGGGTGACTCTGACTATAAAAAACTGTAGTAGATTCCATAGGACTGCTGACATTGGATTTAATTTAGATGTAGATTAGCATAGTCTAGAAAAAACAGCACATTATGTATGGGCAACTCAATTACTTTTCCTCCTCAGCTCCTTTACTCTTTAAAATACAGCTTCTCTACTCCTACTAGCCTCTGTTTATGTAAGCTCTCTCCCTCCTAACTCTCTCCTTGACTGAGTCAGGATCAGTCTCAGTGCAGTGTGGGCTGTGAGTGAAAGGCTTTCTGGAGCACAGTGCTGAGGCGTACCACACACTGGGATGGGACACTCCTCCCGTTCCACCGTTGGGTCTCGGGTGTAGCACCACGGACCTTTGGAGTTGTTGTCTGGGTTCCTGCAGTAGTTCTCAATGAGGCTGGGATAAATGGTGGCATTAAATCTATGAGAAAAAAGCTGGTTAGGCTAGGAAGGAAGGAAAGACACCCTGGAGAACCCTTTAGGGGTATGCAGGAGATGAACTTACTTAGGAATATGTGGATATTTACTTGTCCACACTTGACATTCAATCCCTGACTTTGTGTGGCTAATTGTTCCCCGATAGTTCTGGCCCAGCCCAAAAGCGCAGTCACCTGTCAAAATCCCAACACAGTGTAAGCCAGGGTCAGTGGAATTTGATGTTGCGTTTTTCAAGGTCAGAGGTACCATCTCTCATATCCCTTTGACTTTTGATGTGTGCATGAACCTGCACAAGCAGAGTCATCCTCTTCCTGTGAGAAGAGCACACAGCCTCAGCTCTCTCTGCCTCATCAGAAGGAGCCATCCCTGAAGTTTGGTGCTTTGGCTCAGAGCCCTTCTAAGAGGCTGTTCACCTCAGGCTGCACCAGACTGTGTCACAAGGAAAAGGATATTTACCCCGTGCTGCTTCAGTGCAAAAGTCAGGTTGTGTGTGAAATGGTTAATGGGGACATAAAGAGGAAGAAATAATTCAAACTCCCCTCTTGATATTTTTCTTTATAATTGTATAGCTTCTCCAACTTTAGATTTTTTTTTTTTTTTTACAAGCTCTGTACAAGCAAGTTCCTGGCACTCACGGTATCTGGGAGATTGAGGTCAGTGTGAATTTCATACCTTCTAGACAAGCATCCAGAACTGTCCTGGGCATTCTCAGGCCCTGACATACTAGCAAAATAAGAAGAAAGAAACATATATGAAAGGAATGCAAACAAGCATCAGAACTTAAATTAGCTTATCATCTAGAGGCAAAACACAAGTGGTTTGTCCTGCAAAGTGAGCTCTTGAAAGAGGTAGCCATCTCTTCAGGACATGACAGTACATCCTAAGGGACAGTACAGTGCCTGCAGGACTTGAAACTACTTACCTTGGTATTTTGACCAAAATGCCTCCTGTAAAAAAAAAGAAAAAAATTATAAAAATATATATTTAGAGACACAGAACATCAGACCTTATTTGGCTACTGCAATTCAAACCAGTAAGAGAATGCCCAATCACAACAAAAGGAAAGACTAACATAGCTCTGTTTATATCAATTACTATGGAGTCCAACAAAGAGAAAATCTGATATAAAACCACATTCCTATGCATCAGACTCAGGAATCAAGAGAGTTCTGGTTTTTCTAAAGATATTAAAGATGCTTACAACCTTCATCAACCTGCAGAGAAAGCAGAGCCTTCTACAGTTCAGTGGGCTGCAGTGCACATGTCTAAGCAGTAGAACCTAGAACTTTTAAGTCCACAGATCACATGTATGTCAGATCTTTAGACCTACATCTCTGCTCTGTAGCCTGGGGTTGATTGCTTTATAAGTACTACACAGAGGTCTTTCTAGCTTAGGCTCCTAACTGTTTATCTGTTGTATTCTTGGGTGTGGAATTCAGTATAGACACCAGCCTGGGGCTAGGAGCAAATCCCAAAAGGATGCAGCACAAATTTAGCAGAGTGAGTGAGTCTGAAAACCAGAAAAAGGGACAGGATGTGCAAAAGCTCAAAGGATTTCAAGGCACCTGCACTCAGTGTTGGCTGCTAAACCAGCTCCTCTCTGAGTATCTGGGACAGTGGCAGCTTACACATCTGAGGCCACACTGAGCCAGTGGATGATGGTATTCAGGACCCACTAGAAGGCTCTCTCCTTTTCACTTCATGAATATGGAGGGAGGGAAAAGAACCTGAGCTTTGAGCTGCATGCCCTGAAGTGTCTCCAGGAGAGAAGCTCCCTAAGAAAGGCAGAGCTCTCCCCAAGGCACACACACATCAGCCTCATCTCTGCTTCACAGAGTGATTACAACCCTGGTACCTGGCTGTGTGTGCGACCTGCTGGTCTCTCACTACAGAGGTTGGCTGAGGGAATGTTTCCTCAGAACACCCATACATACCGTCTGATCGGTGGATTCAAGGGCTTCAAAAGCCTCCTCGTAACTGCATGTCTCCTCCAGGCACTCTCGCTCCAAGTTTCCCTTAAGCATCTCTTCTAGAAATCCCTTGTTGGCACGTCGTGGGCGCTTGAGTAGTGACAACGCCTGCCTCTTTTCCAGGAAAACTACCAGGTCAGAACACTGCCAGTCAAAAGGCTGCTTGCAGCTGGCGGACCCCTTTGTTCCCCCTTGCAAGTTTCCAAAAACCACAAGCAGCTAATATAGTGATCCCACAACCCAGCCTCCCATGGTGCACCATACAGAGAGGAGAAGCCCTACCTAGTCTACACCTGATGATCAGAGCAGGCTCTTTGGAATTCACCTGTCACTTAGGTAACAGAAGGAGCAAAAATCCTCTGCTTCCTCAGCAAAGCTGCTCTGCTGATTTGCAGTTAGGTAGAGGCTTGTTTGCTTTGAGCCTGCTACTGTCCCTACCAGCCATTATTTCTGTCTTGCCAGCCTCAGACCACTGTGATAAGCACAGCTTGATTCCACCCTCATGTACAGAGATCCTTTTTGGAGACCTGTAGACATGTTTGGAGAGCTCTGACATGAGGTCAGAGGGGTCCTAACCTCATATTAAGAAAAGAGATTAATTAGAGGCTCTCCTAAAAGAAGCAGTGAGTATGAAGGCAGCATACTCTGTATGACCTTAAGTTGCAATAAGAAACAGCTGGGGAGGCAATGGAGAATTGAAGCCACCCAGGTTAGGTGAGGAAATCTATCCCCAAAAGCCCCACAGTTATGTTACACATGATCCTGGACTGAGCCACATTCCCTTCTATGACATTTACCAGGCAGCCCACAAAATCCACTGAGCGGTTGTCACCAGCTAATAGGTGCTTGTATCCTATGCTCACTCCACTCTCAGCAGCCTTTCATTCCCAGCCTCAGACTTTTAGCAGATCCTCCTGGCCTACCAATAAGATCTGCTACCTGCTTTACCACTGGAAGGAAATAAGCCCATCTTTCTTCCTGCTGTCATCCACTAGTACTGCCCTTCTCCCTCTGCCACTGAGTCTTACCTTCAGCATGGCTCAATGTGAGGTGCAGAAGGCTGGAGAAGAGCAGGCCCCTCAGTAGGCTGGTTTTGGTGTGCGCCATGCTGTACAGCCCTGGCTTCAGGGGAATTGCAAAGGAAACAGAATAAGCGGAGTCACAGCCCCACTGGGTTAATATTGAACCAGAATGAAGAAACAGGACTCCAGAGGTCATGGTGTGTCAGGGACAGTGGGACTGAGGCTCTTCTCATTCCTCCTTTCTTGGCATCTCTCCCTCCCTTCAGAGCATCTTCATTTTCTTAATTAACATCCCATTTCATAAATGGGAAGGTGGCATGAGGAGTGAGAGGAAGAATTTGTCCCAGAGAACAGGGAGAACTTGGGCTGGCATGGAGAGGAGCTTGCTCCTTTTCCCTCCCTTTGCTCTCATGCCGCTCTTGACACTATCACTGCCTCTCCACCATGCTAACTCTTCTTAGAAACCTCTTCTCTAGTAGCCTTGCATGCAGCAAGAGAGCTCCTTAGCCATTCCCACTCCTTCTCTCTTTAGCTGTAAGCCCCTGTGTTTCTTCCTCGGGTTCAGTTGTCTTTTCTCCCTGCAGTTATCAGCAAGCTCAGCCACAGCTACTTCGGCACCAGAACACAGTTTGTCTCCTCCTTCTCCCTCACCCATGCCAAAGGAGCAGAAGGGGTGCCTTTGACAGCCCATTTGGAAATTAACCAGTTAGGTTAGCAATGTCTTTGGCACTGCATACTTCCCACTGCATTAAAATTCCCAGCTGAGTGGAGGAGGATGAAGCTACATAAAGTTTGGCCTTCCCCTTTTATTTCCCCAAAGTGGAACACAAAAAAGCACATCCAAAAGGAAACAGAAGCTCTGATGAGCAGGGAGGTAGCATACTCAAAGCCAGGCAGGAAAACAAGGGATTCCAGAAGCAGGGAGGCAGGGATTGTCTGGATGTCATGACATCACTAATAAGTCAAGAACTTGGCTACTAGAGCCAGGAATTGTATTTCTGCAGCAAGCAGAATATTGGCAAAGTGAAAACCCAGCAGAAATCAGGGCAGGGTGGGGGTAGTTTCAGAAACTGTCACATGGCACAGAAGTGCTTTCTGCCAGCAGGGAGCATGTTTTGTGCTGTGCCTCTGTGCAGCAGATGCATCTGTAAAGTTTATCTCCATAGAAGGAGTGCAAATATTAGCATTAGGGTGACTGAGGAATGACTCTGTGGCCACTGGTACAAAGAGCAGTTCCAGAGGCTCCCTCCTTCATATAAGAGTATTTCCTATTCTCATCCACACACACCTCCACCCCCTCAGATTTTGGAGAGACATCTTTAGGAATGGCTGCAAAGCCTGGGTGGAGATGACCTGGTGCAGGAGTGTGTGCATGGAATTAGGCACAACCCTAGAAACATCCCATGTTACTTAGGCAGAGAGCACAGGCAGGGACAGGAAGGAGGCATTAAAGCACAAACAGGTTTTGGGAGAGTCAGAGCTGCTGCCATGTCCTACACAGTAGTCACCTCCACTCCTTGCTGTGGCATGTGGAACAAACAGCTTCCAATATTCTCAGTCATGTTTTTTCATTCCTGAATCTTTTTCTGTCTCTTCTTTATAATAACTGGGCAGCCCTTCCACTGCAGCTTAAGTCACATTGTTATACTTATGCACAGATTTTTACCATATTCCTGTCTTTCCTTTAAAAGAAAGGTTTTAGCACCTTCCATGGTATCATGCAGTATATAAGGCTAACCATAAGCAATGCTACAGTACAGCAGTTAAGCCTGGTTATCAGACAGGTATGAATATCTTCTAATACTTATCTATGCCATCTTCCTTTAGTATTACTTCTGTTCTGGTTCCTACATTCATTTTGTTGTTTAAGCACTTGTTTATAAAAATCTTACCGAAACTGATGATTCTGTCACTATGTCTGGCTGCTTCTTTTCCAGCTGCTGTTCTTCTTTCCAACTGTAACATAGGACAAACCTCCCTATCAGGGCAACTAGGTTGTTCACTGTAACTGCTGAAACATTTTATCTCTTGATTACTCAAGGTTACATCCATTACTTTAGTTTTTACTATTTCTTTACATTGGTTTTCCTTTGTAATTGGAGATTTTCACTACATCCTGGAACACTTTCCAGCCCTTCCTTGTATATTAAAACAATGTTAGTAATTCAGGATGCTGACTGTTCACATTGTGGCCTTTTCTCATTCTGTAATGTGTTTCTAGGGCTCCTTTCTGTTTCTTTCATTGCTATGGGTAGCCTCTGCAGCAGCACAGCATGCATAAGCTATCACCTCTCCAGGGGCTTTGACTTCCATTACTCCAACATTTAGATCTTCCAACTGCTCACCATTCCTGTAAACAACTTCTTACAATTTCATTTAGTTTCTGCCTTCAGCCAACCATGAATGATGGATGCTATTTTCTTTCTTAGGACAAGAGAGTTAAGATTTGCATCTTTACCATCCCAGAGTTCTGGCTTTTAACATAGCTGGGAGTTTTGATCTCTTTCCCTCTATGTGTTGGATATTCTAAGCGAAGAAAGCCTTTGACAATTATTCTTTTCCCATGTAACTAATTTTCCAACTTCCAGGGAGCAGAACATAGAAAGTTTGGCATTGGCCCATTCTCTTGGGCCTTTATCTGTGATGGTGAGCTTGCTGGTTCAACAGCTGGGGTATTTACCAATATGTTTCTGAAGTGAGTTATACAGTTTGATCAGAGTTTGATCAAAGTAACATTTTGGATACAATCACAAAGATAGAATCTCCATCTCTTCACCCAGGGGTTCCCCTGTCCCCCTGAAGACAGGGGAGCTGCTGAGTGGGGAGGGCATCAGGACCCCGAGAATTGCCCCCTTCCCTTGCAGTCTGCTGCTGCCTTTTCATTCAGACACGTTGGTCAGGTTTAAGCCAGTTTACAAGTTGGCCAAGGGCTGAACCCTGACTGTGGTGTGAAGTTTAAGTACGTGAACTGAAGTTCACGTGCATGCCTGACAACTAGTGAGCCCCTGCCAGTATGAACGACCCTGATCATCTGATAGACCTGTGCACTCAGCACCCCAGAGAGCTCCAGCAGCACCCCAAAGCCTTGGTGGAGTCCTGCCAGCATGGTGGACTCCCCAGCCAGGGGAGCTGTGTGCTTGCTGCCTGAGCCTGTAAGGGTAATGGGAGCACAAGATCGGCAGCCAGCTGGGTGATCCATGTGTCCACTGACCCGAAGCATCATGACCGTTGGCACTGTAAGGCAGCGCACTGTGACTGTGCCCCATGCCAGCATACAGGGCCAAGCAAGTACCCATCCTTTTCCTTGCTATCCTTCTTCCAGTAAGGTGTTTCTCACCAGAATGCTGCCACATACACCAAGTGTAATGCACTGATGCAAATGTTTGTTACGGATGCCGGTAAAAAAGGCACTCAGAGCCCACAATGTAGTAATTAAAATAACACTTACTGGACATAATACAAGAAATGGCAGAGCATTAGATAATCCTACACCACTTTAGACACTGCAAACACCAAGCTATACAGCATCAGACAGCATCTAGTCAGGCCATGGCACCCTGTACAGATCCCATCCATGCTGAGGTTCACCAGCACCATGGTCTTCAGAGCTTTTATAAGATTTTCTTCAGAGTAAACATTATTCATCACTTTACTGTCAAGCAAAAGGTTGGTCACATAAGGACATGGTGTTTCTAAGATAAAGTCACAGTGGTGGCATCATCACCAGGTGCCCAGTGGGAGTCACCTACAGGGTCCTCAGTCAGGATTAGCCTGCTGAGTTTATCTTACAGCCAAGTGATACGTGCAGCACAGCACAGACCTGCTCTCAACTACTCAGCACAACTGTGAGGTTAACAATGTTTCTGTGAAGACCTTCTAATTCATAATTGCTCGTACTGTTTTTCTCCCTTACCTCAGAATAAAGAAGCAGGTCAGCTGTTTAGGAAATAGGGGCCTGGGTTCTCCCCTTCCCGTTCCTTTTCTTCCCTTCCCTTCCTCCCCTTGCTCCCCCTTCTTTCCCAGTTCTGGAGTGACAGAGGACATATGCTTCAAACACAGCACACAAGCCCAGCTCCAGTTAGAACACTGCAACTGTGTCAATATTTGCTTTTGGATAGGCACTAAAAAGGGAACAGTAGGAAGCACTAAGGCTTCAAATATGAGCCACTCACATAGGCCTGTGCTCCAAGTACTCAGGGCAAAGACTCAGCTCATGTACCCTCTGACTTTAAAGAAAATAGTTAAAAATAAGGACATGCAAAGGTTTATTAGCTGACTTCACCTTCCATCCTCACTTCATATCAAAGTGTTACTGATCTGACTCTAGCACCTTGCCTGCAAACCAGTTGAAAAAGTTTATGGAAAAAAAAAGTTTAAGATAGAAAACTGCAAAGAGTGACTTTTCAGAGTGTCACATGACTGCATTTATAGCACCCCAAAAGAAACTGGGATACTGATGTTTCCCTTGTACTTTCCTCTTGTGCAGTGGGCATAAGAAGCCCCTAAACAAATCATTTTGGGGAAATGCAGATATTAGAGAAGCACAAGACAGGCAGCAAGAATAGCTAAAACTGAGGATGCAGCAAATGAAAGTGGTGTTTGTATAATACGTGAAAAGAGAGTGAAGAGTGGGCAAGTCTGAAAGACCTGTTAGATTTGGTATTCTCAGTCTCTTCCTTTGAGGCAGGTTCACATAGCATTGGAAACTGTGCACTTCCTTCCTGACATGGGACCAATTTCCATCAGCATGTCTCAGTTGGTAAACAGGCATGGAAGAAGATGGAACAGAGGAAATACTGGTGGTGCTGTCTTTTAGCTTTTTGGTGCAGAAGAAGGAAAGAAGGGAAAGAGAGGAAGCAAGAATGTGAGAAAAGAAAAAAGGAAAACAGACTACTGAACCCAACTTGAACATGAAGAAGGGAAAATCTTTTATCTGGGGACAGTGAAAATTGCACTGTGCAATGCTATTTGCACAGTGAGACAAAACTACCCTTTTCGTGTCCTCAAACAGACTGTCCAACCCCTGTAAGGCCAGGAAGCTGGCAACAAGCAAACCAGGTGACAGTGGAGAAGGAACACAGCCCTAGCTCCAAGGCAGCTCTTTGCTTCTGCTAATTGTGAAAAATGCTCTTCATATTACAAGATTACAGTAATGTCTGGCATCAGCATCACCTTCAAATTATCAGACGTTGCCGAGTTCCAAGAGTAAAGTCTGGGAAAGCACCTGAATAGCAAGAATTCAAAAACTGGGAAAGGGAGGCACTGTTCAAAGTCACTGCCTTCCCCACAGTGCAGTCACCAGCTGACAGCATAACAGAGGCAGAGCAGAAGCACTCATTAATGCTGTGGGTGTCTTCTCTAAGAAGTTATTCCCATCGACAGCCAGTGCCTCCTCTGTACCAGGACCGGCATGTGGCATGTGTAGGCTCATATCTTCAAGGAGCAGCTACTGCAAAAACACACATTTACACAGGCAGTGCTGCCTGGGACTGAGCACAGGGCTTTGTTGATAATAGAGAGAGAAGAAAGCTAGGGGGTTTTTTTTGTCTTTTTACCTCATTTCAGTAAGTACAGAAGATCAGCAAGGGCAGGCTGGGATAGTCAGGTACTAGGCTCGAGCTCCACCACTTGGGGCAGTCTCCTGGATGATGACCATGTCACTCAGCAAGTGCAGTACACCTTGTCATACTGCGTGCACTGAATGGCTGCACAACCCAGCAGGGCAACCAACGCACGGGCCTTAAAACTCCCCTCTGAACTATAGCTCTTGCCACACTCCATGTACAGGAAGAGCTTGTGGCCAGAATGGACAAAAGATGCTTCTTGAGGTGGCAGAGCTGCAGAAAGGCTTGACCATGCTCCCTGCAGCGCTACATGCTCTTGATAATCTCCTTGTGGGACAGAGCTTTTGATTGGGGGGCCTGGCTTGTCAGCTTGACTCTCCACCAACTCTGTATGCTCCTCCTGCCCCACAGGCCCTTTTCCCCATGCTCTGGGAATGCCAGCTGGGAGTTTTTGAAAGCTTTGCCCTCCTTCTCACAAGTGCCTACAGTCTCTGTTTCTGAAGGACTGAGCTGCTGGGATTCCTGCCACCACAGTCCTGCAGGCCCATCTGGAGCTGGCTGGCCAGAGCATGCACCTTGCAAGGCTTGCCAACCAAGTGAGCCCTGAATCGAACCCCACTTGCTGGAGACAACCCACTCAGGTCTCCTGGACTTGCCTCTTTATGCCCCATCTCCACTTTTTCTGCTGTGGGTCTGGGATCCACACCCTTGATCAATTCTTCCTTGCACCTGCCATTTGCCTTAATGGTTGAGATGGGCTAATTCTCAGTCCCTAGCACCTCAGCTTGCCATGGTTCATGTTTGGAAGCTGCACTTTCCTCTTCTTGCAGCCTGTGGAAATGTTTGGTGGATTGCTGCTGATTGGAACATTGAGGACTGTGGTTTCCTCAGTTATCACCTTGGAGACATCAGGGTCTCTGCATAAACACAAAAGTGTGGTGTATGAACAAATGCTGGCTGTAACACAGCACGACTGCTGCTGGATAAGAGAAACATGAACACTGGAGACAGATACTCTGATGTGCAGGAATCGTGAGGCTCAGCCATGAGAACCATTGCTTGTATGACCTTCCTTTTAAACCGGTGAAGAGGGCGGAATCTCTGACCTCTCCCCACAGACAGCACCCATGCAGCGTTCCTACTGTTTCACACGCAGTATTTCTACATCTCGTAATGACTGGCATACAACCAGCCGGCATGCTCCCTTCTCGGCTGTCAGCAGCGACGCGAGACCAAGACAGCCGTCCCGGCGGGGCTGCGGGGGGGCCCATGCCGGGACAGCTGGAGGTGCGGGCCCCGCTCCGCGAAGGCCGGGCCGCCCATCGCGCCCCGCAGGCTCTCCGTGGGCAGGAAGGGCCCGGGCCCTCCGCGCCCCCTCAGCCGCCCCGCTCCCCGGCACAGCCCGGGCCCTCTGAGCCGCCCCACTCCCCTGCACAGCCCGGGCTCTCCGCTCCCCCTGAGCCGCCCCACTCCCCGGCACAGCCCGGGCGGGCGGGCGGTCNGGAGGGAGATGTGCCCGGGGAGCGCGGCCGGGCCCTTCGGGCAGCAGCGGGGCGCGGAGGTCCGTCTCGGTGCTGCGGGGCGGGGGAGCGGCCCGGCGGCGGGGCTGAGGCTGAGCGGGCCGGGGATGGGCCCCGAGCCCTCCGGCCGAGCTCGCCCTGTGCGGTTCGGTTCGGCTGTCCCGCCGTGACCGCCCGGCGCGGAGAGCGCGGCTGGCAATGCTGGGGGGCTGCCGTGCCCCTCATGCCCCGCCGTGCCCAGCAGCCCCGGCTGGTTCATGTCCCACCCCCAAGCAGCTGGCGTGTACTACGGGAGTTTGGGGCTTTGTTTTAACAGGGTAAATAGGAAATCTGTGAGTCATGTAGGTGAGTCTTGGGGTTGGGTCTGGGCTCTCGCAGGGGCTCAGCCGCAGGGAATGGGAGAGAGCAGCTGTGCGGCCGAGGGGGCGATGAGCAGGAGGAGAGGTGCAGGCCCCGCAGAGCTGTGTGTGCCCCGCGGCCTCACATGCTCACCCTGTGTGATGGGTGGGTCCTGTACGGCACCGAGAGCAGCCTCTGTACTTTGTGCTGCAGCTCCAGAGAGGACAGTCGGAGAGCTCAGCACTTTTGCTCCTAGACCATGCAGAGAACGACTAGGAGAAGGTTGACTGCTCACTGGGATGGATTTCCAGCGGGATGGAGGTGACCTGGGGACCGAAGGCTGCTCAGTTAAAAAGCTATTACAGTAACGCAGGATGGAAACCGTTTCCCTGAGCAACAGCGCATCTGTCCTGAGTTATCTGGTCACGGTGAGCCAGACGAAGCTGGCTCCTGACCTTGAGGTTTTTCAGGGTAGGACCAGGATAGCGATGCTCTCCTTGGTATCATCAGTCTTGATGTGAGGGGAGGCTTGCACTAGACTTTTGTGTGAGTCTTGGTTCTGGAGCTCATTCACGGAAGTGAGTACTCAAAAAGTTGGCTGCTGAGTAAATGCTCCCCTTTCTTGCAATGTGTTCGATTTTAACACTGTAGCAAAGTGCAGAGAACAGATGTTTGTGCAAATGAACCAAAACTGGGAGGAGGTGTGGATGGCAGCAGAATCAGAAAAATATTTCCAGAACTGTGGTTGCTTTGGGTCTGACAATTGCTTGTTCATTTGGCACAGAAGAAGAGGCTACGTGGCTTTTGTAATTCTTTATTTTAAGTACAGGTCCAGGGTGTGGTACCATATGCGTGAACATATTTTGAAGTATAGATTTCCTTCTGAATTGATGGTACATCTGGAAGACAAACAGGAAAAGGAAACTGCCAAACCAGTGCATCTTAGGAATAAGAGGTGGAAAAGTAATGAGACTGAAATTGCAGAAAAAATACTTTGCATGAACAGCAGTTCCCAAGACTTTCTAGATATAAGTGGGTAAATTGTGATGGGATCTTGTATAAGGAATCTCCAGGTCAGAATTTGTGTGAAAATTGCATTTTAACAGGCTGAGTTTTCTCTCCTTTAGCAGAATATGCTGTTGCCCAGCAGGTCTCTATCATCAAGAAAGTTAATCTTTATTAGACAGCAAGTGTTCATGTGCAGTGTGGGTGCAAAAAACATACTTAAATGCTTGGAAAAAGGAAAGAGTTGGCTCTTTAGAGCCTGGCAGTAAGTAAATGGTTCTCATATCAAGTGTGATTCTTTGTTTTTTAAGTGTTTGACTAGATTTTTTTATTTTTACTTTTTAAAGTACATTTTTTCTTACCTTAGGATTTACTATACAGGGTGTACCACTTCCATCTTGTCATACCATTTATGTAAAATAAGTGCGGTTCTTAAATTGAGTTAAACCTGGTGAAATGTTGTATCTTTCCAAGGGGTAAGGAAGGTTTTGGCAAGAGCACTCTCCATTGGGCTCTTTTTCCAGTGTAGATCCTGCTAATGACTTCTTTCTTCCACATGGTGCCACGCTTAGATTAATTTTTTGCCTTCGTGGAAATCCCCTAGTGCTGTTCAATAACCAACTCTTCTGCCTCTGATCAAGTGCTGCAAGTTGACTGTGAAGCCAAGTGGTGATCCACGTAGGGAAAAGTGAGGACACTTGACATCTTGCTGGCCCTATGACAGTACCATCACTGCTCTGTGGGAGGATTTGCATTTGGTCCCTAGGGGTTTCAGGACCTTGCTTTGGGGATGGGGTTGCTACTGGGCATCCCCAAGAATCTCACAGGAAAGGCATCTCAGTGGTTGGTCTTCTGTCCCCACCAGGGCTGGGAAGTCCCTGGGAACGCTGACTGGCTGCCTTAGTGTGGCATGGATGCTTCTTCAGCGTGGGGTGCTGGCTTTTGGGGCTGCTCAGCTGCTGTGAGAAACACTTTAAGCTTGCTGAGTCATAGAAGTCAGTGTCTGGCGTTACCATAGAAATTGGATCAGCTGCTGTGGGTGGGGAGTCCTTGTCCCTTGGCTCCACTGCTGCGTGGTTCCAGCATGAGCTCACGGTGCAAGGGAACCTGACTTCTTGCTCCTTGTCCCGTGGAGATCAGAGAAGGTCAGGCAACTCTTGCAGCCCTCACTAGTGGTCAGGGAATAATTTTGCTTGGGTCTTTGCTTGTCTGCAGACGTTGTGTACATGATGTGCTGTCCTGGTGTCACGCTCTTTCATATTTTAGGAAGCATTACATTCGATTGGCAATAGCTTTCAGGACTTTGGGAGTCCCAGAGAGGTGAAAACTGGTTGCAAGCTGCTGAGTTAGCAGAGAAGGTAAGACAGGAAGTAATAAGCTTGGAATGATCCAGAGGTAGGGGGCAGACACTGAACATCCAATTTCCTGTGCTGTCAAAACACATCCTCAAGCTTGGTCACAAGTATAGACCTAAGCATGGATGTGGCACCTTCCAGCACTCAGTCTCTCTGGTTTTGTCCTTTGTGCTCACACCTGAGTAACTGTTTCCTTGTTTCCTTTGGATAAAGATACACATTCAAGCTCTAGAAATGGCTGATGCAAAACATTGTTGCCCCTTCTCAGTTCTGCTAAAGGAAATAGCTTTACACTGAATATACTTTTCACACAAAGGCATTGTGTCTCCTCAGACCATCTTTGAACCCTTTGGTCTCTTCATAATGCAAAATAAGCACAAACCTGTCTGTGAAAAGTAAGCTTTTCTGTGAAACTGTTACAGAGATTCTTGTGGGTGCAAGGTAACATTTTGTTTTTCTACAGTTCCTCTTGGCTTGGTGCCTGTTGGCCACTGATTTACTGTCCATGTGAACAGTCCAGATCTTCGCAGTTGTCCTTCCAGTGTTTCCTTACTTCCAGGAGACTGACTTCAGTGGATAACAGCTGTTTCCCTAGGGCTGTCCCTAAGAATTGGTAACTTTAGGAGGTGCTATATTGCTGTAACTAGCTCAGTTCTGCATCTTCTACTCTAGGTAAGAGTGAGAAATATTTGCAATTAGCAAATGCACTGAGCTTTCTGTTTCTTGGATTCTCTTAATTCTTTAATCTCCTCGGTATTATGACATGCTTAGTGAAAAATACTCATTCTGGTAGTATGGCTTTAAATGAAAGAGGTGGTTGCTTGCTATTAGGAGGAGAAAATATTTACTGGGTGATGCTGAAAGGAGATGAGGGTTGTGTGTGTATTGTTCTCCATGTCTTACTAGCTCAGCCTATAAAATCCTGTTTTTAGGAGCTTTTCACTTCTGTGTTCAGATCCCAGCACACTGAAGTGTTGCTGAGAGCTCTAGCTCTCCTTTATGGGGAGAAGGAGGGGGTGATCCTGGGAAAGCTTCCAGGCCAACTATGGAAACAGCTGGGCTTTTTGCCAGCCCTTTGGAGGGAGTGGGAGCTCAGAGCTGGTACAGTGAGTGTGTCGAGCAAAGGCTGCTATAGCCTGTCGCCTTCCTCAGTGTCTTGGTGCTGCTTTTGTTTCAGGAGAGAAACTACTCTGTACAGGGCTGTGATCAAGCAGAGACTTCCTGAGAGAGTTGGTACAGCTCATGATGGCCTTTTATTAGCAGTGATCATGAAAGAATCTGACATATGTCAGTGGTCCTGGCATTGAGGAGGCAGAGGAGTTCCTGGGTGTAAAGATAAGGAAATATGCAGGGAAAATCAATGAGAAGGAAGAGCCTCTGTGGAGAGGTAAATTTGTGACTTCTCTCACCTAACATTCTTGGTAGTCCTTGTTCTAGACGCTGCAAAATAAACTGTGGCATTTGGGGGCCATGGCTACAGACCCACTCTCGGAGCTTCAGGATGAGCCGAACTTGGATGATACCAATGAGTCCCTCTGCCAGCTCAAACTGACCTCCATAGATGATAGGAACTGGTCAGCAGATGAAACCCCTGTTTTTCCCAAATCGGGTAAGTATCCTGCTTGTATGGGAGATGGGTTTCATCCAAAACCCACTTATTTGTCCTGTGGCATTGTGGTCATATCTACATATACAGAGCCCCAACCCCATTTAAAAGCTTTATAGACACATTAAGCTTGCACCACACCCAAGTGAATCATCCTTGGTATTGAACAGCACTAAAAAGTGCAGAGCCAGCTGATGTAAATACACTCTTCTCAGTCTGTGCCTGACTACATTTTGGTGCTGACAGTACAGACGTGCTGTAAATCCTCGAGTGTCTGTTACGGTCTCTTACAGGATAGTTTGCCTTTCTTGACTGGAAGGGTATCGAATTTCCATGTGGGAGGTGGGACTGGAGTTCTGAGCTTTTGCTCTGAAATCCTGTGCTATGAACTGCTGCCCAAAGAGGTCAGGTAAATTAGCTCAAGGGCATCCATCAAGAAACTGATGCTAAGATCTTTCTTCTGTGACGATGTCCTTGCATTTTGTCTGTGTGAACATTTGTGACATATCTGAAGAGTTGTTTGAAGGAGTCTGAGGACACACATAGACCTCATAGGACTGACAGGACTCTTCTGAAGTCATTGCTGCTCTTGTCTGCTCAGAATTTCACAAGTGGGTTTTCAAGGTGTACAGATGCATATGTTAGTCCCTCCCATGTAGAACTGCCATTTTTTTCTCATACCTCTTTCCCCTATTGTACCCCTTGCTGAGGTGGTCCAGATCCTCCTTCTAATTGCTTGTTCCTTGTGTTTTGTGCAGAGGACTCCAAAGGCTCCCCTGAGACTGTCACTCACCTGCAGTGGGATGATCCCTACTATGATATTGCCAGGCACCACATTGTGGAAGTAGCAGGTAGGAGTTACTCTGTTTTCTCCGTTGGAAGCCTCTTTGCAGCCTGGCTGAGGAAGGGGCTTTTTTATGGGTTCTGGGGGTGTCTGCTGTTTGCCAGACCCAAGTGGTGATGACAGGTGACACCATAAAGAGGAGGAGCACCAAACTTCTTGAAAGTTTGTGATATGTATAATTTTCTATTGACCTCAGTTAAACTGGCATTCCTTTTTGGCTTTTGCCATCTTGATTATTTTATTAGTGGGAATCAGTTGTTTTTGCTTAATTATTTTAGATGTGGCCTTTGATATACCCTGAGCACAAATGTGATTTTATCATGAGAGTGCCACAGAAATTACCTAGTTGAGCAATACAGATATGAGATCCTCAGCTGACCGAGTAATCCACAGTAGGTGGCAACTCTCACATCTGAAAGGCCAGAGCTTACCATGCTGTCCAGAAACAGCATGTACAGAAATCTAAAACAGGGAGAATAGGCCCTTGTTCCATTGCAAGGAAAGACCATTCAGGGTCACAAGCATTTGGATTTTTTCCATGTTGTTGTCTTGTTCATATTATTGTATTTACACTAACCCCTGGTGATGCACTGCAGGGACACCTGCATAAGAAAGGGTTTTGAGGTATTTATTAAGTTGAGTTGCTATGAGAGGCCTGAGGGAAGGGTAAACCTAGTTTATCTTGTGTTCCTTGTTTAAAAAAAAATTTAAAAAAGCACCTTTTGAACCTATTATGACTTGCTTCACACTTTCTCCTTGAATATCTATAGCCAGCTCCTGTCTCTCCTACTGCCACCTCCTACCCCTCCTTTTGGCATTTCTCTGTACCTTGGTCTCTGCTCCACATGTCAGCTTGCAGTGAAGCAGAGGCATAAGATGGAGTTCTCCTGATTTAGGGTTTTTCTGCAGCAGGTTTGACCACAAAAGAAAGAGTCTCATGCACTTACTTTGGTAAGAGTTGTCCTGAAATCATTCTATTCTAGGCAGTTTTCTAGAATGAACTTGCTTTCTCCTAATCTCTCATTTCATCTTTTGTGGAACAAAATTATAGTTGCAAACTCAAAACCTTGTTGTCTTTTGTCTCTTGGTCAAGTTGGCAGGCTAGATGTTTAACATTTGGGCCATTATGTCTTAGAGATTTGCCAGAAGTGCTTTTATTTTCAAATGTGTTACTAGCCTTTTGCATGGAGTTGGAGTTTCAGGACTGCAGTTTATAGGAGTCTGCACCCTGGTCTCCCTGCTGCTGAAACTGGGAAGGAACAGATGCATGAGTCTACAATTTTGGTGATAGTAGCTAGAATATTTGAAATGGGAATGGCAGAGCTAACTGGTGTTTCAGGACTCTGGGAATGGGTGAGTTGAATGATACTAATGTTTGCTTCAAACAAAGTGCTTAGCAGAGAGTATAGATCAGAGACATTGTTAAGACTGGAATGTCAGCCCTAGCCAAGGATACACTTTGTGTGCTGCCTCCTGACATAAGCACCACTCTTTCTCTGGAATTTCTGTTCCAAGGTAACTTTTTTTTTTTCTCCACAAGCTCTCTGAATGGAGAGTGGAAGTGTGTTTCAGTGGCTGATGGAAAATGGCCATTTGACACTGTCTAGAATAGCAAATGAAGAATTATCTTGCTTCCTGAAAAGATTTCAGGGTGGTATGGTGGCTGACTGGGAGCCGTGCCTGCTTTCTGAAAGGGATCTCTTCCCTGTCATGGTTTAAATTTGTGTTTCTAATAAGCTCTTTGTCACTGCAGTGTCTCTGTATAGTGCAGAAGCAGCTCAGAGAAGCTTTGGTTCTTGGCAGTTGCTGGCAAATTTTCACCAGTAGCTGATGAATCTGAAAGCATATGATGGTTCCACACATAGAGTGTGGTGGCATTCCTTTCTTGGCATTGGGAGAGCAAGGAGCACAGCTCCAGAAGAGAGGATTTGCTGTCACACAGTTTTGAGATTTGCTGTTGTCTCATCTTCTGGAAGGAGGATTTATGAAATTGATCAAAGGGGCTTGAGTTATAATCTGGACTCTGGAGTGAAACTGTTCAGTTTTTTTGATCAAGAGTTAATAATTTTAACTGCTAAGAGAATCAGACAGGATAGTGTTCTCTGGGCAATTGCTGAAGGCAAACAATCTGGGCAAATCTGAAAAGTCCTGTTAGAAATAGCCTGGAGAATGAAAGTCTCACTGAATGATTAATATGAAACTGTTGGATCTGACTCTGCTGACGAGTTGTGGTGGTCAGCACCTTCAAGTTACAATGAATGCTGGCCATGCTGAGTCTGAAACAAAATAGCTCCACCCTGGTTCTTTTGTAAATATTAGCAAGTGGCAGCAGATGAAGGGTAATTTTATCCATTCTACTGATTTATTAGCTTTCTGTCCTATGTCCTTCACTGTTCTGCACTTCAAAGCAGAAAGCATATGGCTAACTCTATTTCTGCCTGCCCTGAGATATATTCTGGGATGATGATGCTATTTTGGGACAAAAGCAAAAGGCTGGTTCCCATCCTCAGGCTGAATTCCATGATCCCAGGGTTATCCTCTGTGGTCGGAAAAGTAATTGCTTCTTGTGGGATGGGTGCATAGTGTTAATAACTTACTAAAAGCCCAGTTTGGACAACAAAAAGTTAGCACGCTGATTTTCTGGCTGACCTTAATTTCTGATTCAGTTCAAAGCAGGCTGGATTTGCATATCCTGATGCTCTGGCCTAAAGAGGGGAAAGAGTACAGAAAAACATTTTGCAGAATGTGTTCGGAAATAAGTTTTTTATTTTGTTTTTCACTTAAAAATACTGCAGAAGTTTCATGGAGACTCCCCTTTGTGACCTGTGTTCCTGTCTCTTCTCAGGACTGGGATCTTGCGGGAAGAGGCTGTCTGTGGGAAGAGAGCAGGCATGTTTTTCCAGTCCCATGTGGTGCTGTGTTACAGGAAGATGACAGTGAAAGGCATCCAGGCTACAGTTCTGAGGCAGTACTTAGAGATGGAATATTGTTGGGAATCAGAACATTTTAGGTTTAGGAAACCTTTTGGTTCTGGGATTCAGTGCTTCTCTGAAGGAAGAAGATGGTGCTCTGTTGTTCCTTTCAGACCTGCCTTGTAAGGTGTGTGCTGCAGGAGTGTTTTACACAGGCTCTGGAGAGGGTCTCTGTGTGGTTTTGCTCTTCTTGACTCTGAGCGCCTCTTTTTGTGAGCATTGTAGCAGTGAAATTTGTCTTTACATGTGGCTGGAACAGAGGAGGTTTGATTTCACTGAACAAACCACTTCTATGAAGTGTGGGGTTTTTTCTCTTGCTGACATCACAGTAGTTGGAGGAAACACAACCTTCTGATTGAAGGTTGTTAAGGAATTATCCCAAATTTCTGTTACATTTAAGAGTTTCTGTATCCTCCTGCCAGCTCTTATATGGCAGAGGTACTCCTTCCATCTTATTGCTGGCTGAGGCACACTGGGTGTGACATAGTCTTAGCCTTGAAGTTTAGCAGAGGTTGAATCGTGAAAATAGGGCAGGTAGTTAATAACAGTCTGAAGGAGGTCTCTGGAAATGGCAGTTCATACTGGAAATCTGGGGCTGTGTGGGAAGAGAAGGGCTCTTGGCAGCTCTGGCAGTGTGTTCCTTCCTCATTCTGCTGCCCGGTCTAAAATACTGGTCCCTTTTTTGTGGTCATATACAAAGCTATGGCTATGAGGTTCATCAGCATTCTCATTTTACACAATAACTGGCTTGCTTTCTTTTGGGAGAAGTAAACTGAGGCTTAACATGTGAATGACATATGAGTTTGGTGTATCAGTGTTCAGGAACAAGACCACCACTATTTACTGGAGCTATGTAATACCTGCTCAGTGATTTCAAAGCTTTGCTGAAGCTCAGAGCATGTTTCTGCTGCTTTTTGTGGGAAATCTGGTGCCTCACACAATTGTCAGTCTGCAGGGCTGCCCTTGCAGATAACATGTGATGCCAGTGTGTGTAAGACCTGTGACTGAAGTGGAAAAACAAGGTGGAGAGCTGGGAGTGTACCTTCGTGCTTGTTACTAGATTGAAACTGCAATTTCAGCAATGAATCTATTTTCAATGGTGAATCTGGTACCAAATCTACCCAAAAAACATTGTGGCTTGGCTGCAGGTGCCAAAGCTGTAACTAGTGCTGATGGTTTGCTTTTGCATGTGATTGACATGGAGAGGTAACATGGAGCACCAGTAGCTGTTGTTTCTCTAGGCAGGCAAAGGTAGATGTGGCAGGCAGAACTTGAAGGTGCGGTGCAATGTGTCTTTGGTGGCTAATGGACTCAGCAAAGGATCACAAGGGTCCTTTTCCTTTCCAGTATGGTGCATGATTATTGACTCAGTTAATACAGGCTGCCTGCGTTTCTGCTCCTTTTGGATGTAGTTTCTGGCTTTGACCTTTTTTTGGTTTTGTTTCTTTTGTTTAAGAATATTTGTGTGCTATGAAATGATGAGTTGCCTCTGTAGAAGTGAGGCCATGCAAAGCAAGCCCAGCTTGTGTACATTTTAATGTGCAAGATCAAGGGAAGGGAAGGTATCTAAAGAATTTCAAGTTTCTAAGGAAGACCTAGGGAATTGATTTTTTTTTTTTTTTCCCTAGAGTCCTGCTCTGCTCTGGCTCCTCCTTATAGGCCCACGTGGATCAGTTTGAGTATACAACTGTGAGAGATGGAAAGGGGCTGAGTGTGACAATAAATGCCTGTGTAGACTCCTCCCTGCCCAGGGAAACTTTTTTTTCTCCTACTTGGCAGTTTATTTTTTTATTCATAATCTGCCTTGTTTTTGAGAAAAAAAAAAAAAAAAGGAAGAAGAAGCTGTGGGTTTGTTAAGACTTAAATTGTCCTATCTTCTGGTTATTGGTGAAATTTAGCTTGTTGCAAAATAGTCTGTGGGATGTGGAATTCATATGGTATGATGTTGTTCTCTGTATGCTTCTGAAGTTGTTCAAAGGACTTGACAATGAGATTAATTGCAATTAACCCTTTTAAAAGTGGCAGTACAGCAGCTGCCATTTTGGTGGCAGGGGAAGTGTAACAGTAAGGGATAGAAATTTGATTATAAGAATTAGTTGCAAATTGAAGAAAAATAATTGGGGATCAGAGATTGTTGTTATTGCCTCTAACTGTTAGATTAGGTTGCTTTGGAGAGGAGCATTGGAGAAAGATGAAATGGAAGGGGGTTGTCTGCTGCATGATAGCAGCTAAGTGTATCCCCATGGCAATCTGGCTAGGCTCTGAGACTTTACACTCAGGATTACTTTCTGGGGAAGTGTGTGAAGCTTGGCTTGCTATAACTTTTTTTCTGTTCCTCCAGACCAGGGTGCACTTGATGGGGCCCAACCAGGTAGGTAGATTTTTTGTGGCATTAACATTTGGTTCTGTAGATCATGGTATTATTCTTTTAGCATGACCATGGCCTGTAGCTGGACTGTCTCAGGGGAGCCCAAACTTTGCTCAGCCTTAGGCTGCACTGGCAATTTTTCAGGAGTCCAAAGGGGCTGCACAAAATTGCCATCTGAGGGCTGCACCTCTACCTCAGGCATGGCAGAACCATCTGAAACAAATTTGGCGTATGGGCTTTACTTTGGGCACTTTGGGGCTCATGGGTATCAGTGTAAATCCTGTTCCTCTTCTGTCATGGTGGTGGCTTGCTTGGACCAATTCAGTTTGAACTCCAGTTTGCCTTGTTATGTGTGCTTTGAAAGTCCATGACAGGATTGCTTCTTATTCCTTCACATGATCTCCTGCTGCACTCATGTGCTAAGCAGCTGGCACTTAAACTGGATTCTCCATCTGAAAGCAACTGTTATCTATTTCTTCTCCATTTGGTTGCAGAGATGTTGTGTTTTGGTACCTTGTTCACCCAAAGCTGTGCTAAACTGCCCTGTGCTTGCTAAGCATTTGTTAATACTCTCCAGATTTCAGTCCTAAGCCTTAAGAATTTGGGTGCCGGTGCTTTCACATTTCTCAATGTACATAAAAGCTTATTCTAGTGTGAAATTCTTTCTGCTAAGACCTTCACACAATCCATGGAAATGCCAATTCTCACTTCCTCATTATGTGGACTCTTCTCCCACATGTTCTATGCTTTCAAACATTTCAAACTATTTTGCATTCTTTAATCTGTCCCTTTAGTATGTTTTGTATCAGTTAAAGCTGTATTCACTTGCTAAGGCTTCCTGATTCTGGCAGTGAATCTGGATAGTGACCTATCTAGGTGGAAGATGTCATGTATTAATATACTTCTACTTTGAGCTCCTTACCTTCTTTTAGTGCAGGGCTATATCCACTCTGAAATTCAATAGGCAACTAAAATCTACTGTACTTAAACACTTCCCAGCTGTGCTATCAGCTTGGCAGGAACCTGAAATTACATTAGACAAGTTTTTTACTGACAATGGCTCTGATAAACATCCTCAGCTCCGTGAAACTTGTGTAGTAAAGTTCCAGTATTCTGTAGTAGTGCCCTCTCCTTGACCCTGAACTCTGTTAACTTTTTGGTTTTACCAGTAAAACAAGCTTTTGGTGGCAGGTTTATCCATCTCTAATCTCTCAACATCAAAGTACCAGGTTATCCCCATTTGAATCTTTCATCAAGGTGGGCTCTCAACTGAGGTTACCTGATGAAGGCTGTAGTAAGCAGGGTCCCTGTACTGCAGCTAACGTACCTCCAATCATGGCATAAAGGCTAATGGATATATGTCAGGATATGTCATGGATATATTTCTATTTACCTATAAATACGTAACAGGATTTGCAAGCCAAACATGTATTTTCTGCATTGACTGTGCAGATTCATTTAATAAGGACCTGTCTCAGGACAGTACTGGTATCTTGATTTGAATTTCTGCTGTATTTTGTAATGCTGCAGGTTGTCAGTCTGAAACATTAGCCTTAGTATTTAAACTTTGGCCTTTTTAGAAATTTTGCCCTGCACTGATGGCTTGGAAACACAGCAGTGATTTTTCTTACCCCTTGTCTCAGAAGTGCCCTAGAAATGCTGCTCTTCAGGCAAGAGGAAAAACTGATTTGAGGTCTTCTAAACATTGTTATGGTGTTTTTGAGAAATAGCATGTCTGTCAGTGCTACAATTTAATATCTATTAAGATGATCAGCTGTCTTGTCTGGAGAGGCTTTTCATATTAGCTACTTTCTTGCTCTTTGTTGTAAAAATAAAAACTATCTGTGTTGCATCCTACAGGAAGGTAGTTTAATTCCACTGTAGATTGAAAATATGGCAAAGTTGGGATGCTCTGTGAGTACTGGTGATATATAATTGCTTCTTTGTTGTTTTGTGGTTAACTATTGAGCATTCCTCATCTGGGAGAGGTAGGAGGTAGGAGACTGAGAAGCTGAGTGATTACTTCATGGTCTGTAGTTGTGTTTAATGGAAACTTCACCTATTTGCAATTGCAAACAAGGGGTGAAAACCTAGATACATAAGATTAATATTGCAAAGAGGAAAGTAATAGTACAAGGGGTGGAGCATCTGGAAAAGATCAAACCCGATAAGAGCCTGTTCTTTTAGGAAGCAGAGAGGCCACCTGCTGGCAGTTTCCTTTGACAGCCAAGAATGCATGGAATGGGCGTTAGGCTCTTGTTTATAAACTGGAACAACCTATTGTTAAGCTTTGGTGCTGAATTTCGAATTTTGTCTTGTCTGGAGGAACCAGACTGATCAGATATATGTCACGTGAAAACAAGATTGGCATTTGGCTCTTTCAAAAGTTTCTGTGTTGACAGGCTGAGCTCAGTGTGATGAAACTGGAGAAAACCCTGGAACACAGCAGTGGGCATGCTGGTTCCTTTATAGGCCTCATGTATAAATTCATTCTGATTGGGGAGGCAAAACAGGCCACTCCTTTTTCAGTCATCCAGAGGACTATAGATTATCTTTTGATGTACTTGGTCCTGGAAATTGTCCAGGGGAAACATGCCATTTCCCCTTTGGCAGAATCATGGATTGTCTGTTTATTCTTTACCAGCAACCTCAGACCTTTTCACCAAGGCTATATAAGGAACAAGATTCTTGACTTTGCGTAGGCCCTGCCATAAGCTTTTATGTCATTCCAGATAAAGCCGTTTGAGCTATGTGATTCCTGACTCGTGACTTGTCAGGTCTGGAAATCAGTGCCCAAGAGCCTGAGATGAGTGTGTAGCCACCCGCAACATGGCATGAATGTGGTGCTGTACTTAACACCCCAAAGGCCTGCCTTGATCAAGCTTGCAGTCTGCTTCTGGCCACCAGACCATCCACTATGGTGTGAAATACAGCCTCTCAGTTAACCAAAGATAGCACCTATTCTGAATTTGGCATAGAGCTATGATCTGCAAGGATCTATTTTCTTTCTGACCATTCTCTTTCATGACTAGGTTCTCAAATGCTACCATGTTCTTGGTACTCTGTGCAGGCAGGACCCTTTGTCCTCCAGACAGAGAGATACAAGTTACTCAAGACCAATGGGAAGAGTCACAACAGGTCATATTCCTTGCCCAGGACTTTGTAGCCTGCATTTAGTTTTATAGACAACTTAAGTACATTAGACCCAGCCCTAAACCTCATAGCAAGCTACCAAGAAACTCTGGGCTAGGCAGAGAGTGGGCTACCGTGGGATATGCAATGTGATGTTGGTCTTGTGGCCTGGCTGTGACTGTATCTGGTTGTTCCAGATAAGCCTTGCATTAATCTATCCTAGTCCTGCATTCTGGATCATGCATCCTCCCTAACTGCCCCTTATCTCCGCATGTCTGTGTCAATGATGTGATGGCCTATGCCAGCCCTTACCTGGTCTGTACCTAGTGCTGCCTCATTGTCCTTAGCTTTTGTAGAATTTCTGGCTTATGTGCATTGGTAAATTCTGTCTCTTGTGTTGTCTGGTGAGTGACTTGAACATAGAGGAGAAAAAGTGAACAAGTAGCAAGAGAATCTGTTCTTCTGATCAGGATGGGGGTAAAAGAGGGTTAGCAGTATCTTAATGTCATGGCTGGTACGTGCGAGTTTGCTGTCTGCAATTTGCAGCACCAAATGCTCATCTGTTACTAACTGGCAGTGTTCCCAGAAACATCAGGTTTGCTGTTCCAAGATCTCAGTTGCTCAATGGCAAGTGTAGCCAAGCAGTAGTTGAGGGCCAGAGCCCATGCAAAGGTGAGAAAATGGCTGCATGCTCTAAATGTTGTCAATCTGTGTGGAGGAAAAGGATTTTTTTCAGGAGGAATGATGTATTGAAGGTCTGTCCTACATAAATACTGATTCTTGCTGCTTTTCTATGCTGTGGTCTGTATGAGATAGTTGTGCTGTAGGGGAGAAAGGAGTGTATTATTGAGTATAACCTCAATAGCCTCTTTCACTGTTCCACTCTCTTTCTGTTTGTCAAGAAAACATAGCTTTCAGAGCAGGGTGAGTAGCTAAAAAGATGAGAAGACTTTAGACTTTAACCCTTCACTCTAAAGGAAAAATTTCATTCCACTGCTGCTGAAAAGCAAGTCATTCTTGTGGAAATGGATTGGGTGTTGTGTCTGGAAGAGAATCAGACTTTCCCTCAAACTCTGTATGTCCTGGTTCATTCTTACCTGAATCTTTAATTCCTCTAGCATGTCTGCTAAACTTGACCATGCACATCTGCTTGGGTTTTGTTCGTGGGGCTGAGATCTCTGCCTGGCATAAGTCCACTGACATTGAAGACTTGCTTTGGGGAAAACTTGGCTTATTGTCTGAAGCCTCAAGTAGTGGCTGCGAGTGTCCTCCTGAGATTAGAATTTATGGGTTATTTGGCTCCATTGTGATGGGGACTGCTTTCTGCTTGGTTTTTACAAAGAATGCTTTGTTGTGATACACTTTGCAGCTCCTTTCAGCTCAGGCTGGGAAAATATCTCTGTGGATGGAAAAATCTAGGAAGCAGTGAAGAGCTTACTCTGCAATGCTCCTGGAGAATCTAGCAGTCCTACTTGGTCCATCTGTAGAAGAGGCTGATGATGGTGCTTGCTTCTCATCTCTAGGATGCTACTGGGACTGCTCTTTTTCTAGGAATTTTTTGGTTTCCAGGGTATGAAATGGCCTGTGTTCTGTGTGCAGGACTAAGCTTCAGGTGAAGCAAGAAACAGATGCACCAGAGTCTAAACAGTTAATCTGGAATTGTGTGCGGGATGAAGGGAGTGGTTATTGTGCCTCTGAAGGGCAGTTTTCCCTGTGCATCAGGAGTAGTGCCCGGAGGCAATTTTGCAGGATTAATGCTCTGAGCACTCTGTTCTGTGCTTGCCTCCATCCCTCTGTTACCAGAGGCATCCTGGCTTCCAGTTCTTACTCTCATTTCAGTGCTGGAGCAGGGGTTCTGTTCTCCATTCTCATTGTTGACTTGCCAGGCCCTTGGTGTTCAGGTTTCTGCTTCCATACTAGGCCCATGTAGCTGCTGAAAATCAGGTTTAGCTTTGCTGGCAGCTGTAGCAAGCCAGACTTCTGCCTTGTTATTGTGGTTTCTCATTCTTTATTTACCCCTTGCTGCCAAGACCACAGTGCAGTCCTTTAACTCCATGTAATCTCTGGCGTTTCATCTGTAGGTGATGACAACTATGGAAGAAAAGTAATTTTGTTCAGTGCCTGCCGGATGCCCCCAAGTCATCAGCTAGATCATGTGAAACTGCTGGGGTGAGTAATGTCTTAGTAGGCTGCTGTTAACTTCTTAAACCTGACCTAATTCTTAGGTGCTGAATTCCTGAGGCCAGATCTATCTAGCTTTTTTTTGTAGCTTTTTTAGCTGGACATGTTCTTCCAAGTGCTCATCTCCATTGCTGGAGACGCAAGTCCTCTGTTATGGCACACAAAAATGAGTCCCAAAGAAGAGCCTCTCTGTAGCAGAGCACAGAGTGAGTTCAGCAGTTGTCTCTTCTCAGGTACCTGAAATTCACACTGGACCAGTATGTGGAGAGTGATTACACTGTGGTGTATCTGCACCATGGCCTGACCAGTGAGAACAAGCCATCCCTGAGCTGGCTGCGGGATGCCTACAGGGAATTTGATCGCAAGTGAGTAAGGCTGCAGCAGGCAAGGATATAATGTGCTGTTCTGTAGGCTAACATAGATGATCTTCCCCAGGTCCCTGTTTAGCTTGGTGATAATAATTTACTATCACTTATTCTTCTGCTTATAGAGGTGGATTGTGGTTCAATGCAGGCTGAATCATGGGATTAAAAGTCCTTCTGTAGTTACATCCTTCAGGCCAACAGGCAAGCAGCAAAACCAGGACCTGGTGTGAGTGTGTCAGCTCCGTGAAATAATGGTTGCTTCTTGGTGAGGCTGCTCACTGCTTACCAGTGAATCTTGGAATACAGTAGAGCATGCCCTTAGGCTGCTGAGTGGCCTGACACAGCTACAAAACAAGGGAGAGCAGAGACCATGGGTGCTGGGCAGTGGTGAGGCTCAGTGCAAAAGGAATGGAGCAGCCAGGGTGCCTTAATCTTGTGGAAAGATTGTTTTCTCTGCTTAGAGTGCAGCTCATTGTGACTGTGCGTCTCTTGGCAGGTACAAGAAGAACATCAAAGCCTTGTATATTGTGCACCCAACAATGTTCATCAAGACCCTGCTGATTCTCTTTAAGCCTCTGATCAGGTAGGAAGCACTATAGAAGGCTTACCCACATCCTCACTCTGAGGGGGAACAGTGGGGTGTTCTCGGTGGGGCACAAGATGAGTCGAGGCTGCCAAGCCTACTCTGGAGTCTCCTTATCCTGTCTCCTGTCTCTGAGCTCACAAATATTCAGAAGTACCACTTTGTGAACCCACAGAGTTTGCAGCTCTGTGCTGCTCATTTTCTATGCAGCCAACTAGAAGTAAAACATCAGACTCTGCTAATGATGAAAAAGGAAGTGAGAGCATCAGTCCAAATTACATTTAATTCATTGTGTTGCTGAATTTGTAACTGTGTAAAATAATTGAGAGCAAAACTTTCTCAAGCCTACTCTTCTGAACATACAAAGAAGACATGCAGAGTTTTAAGGAGCCTGCTGCTGTTAGGCTTTTATGTGTCTTGGAAAATCTTGGCATCTTCTGGTAAAATAGATGGAGTTGGAGAGCTGTGGGTGGTATTTCTGCTGCTCAGCCATACCTCCCCCTTTGTCCCATTGATGTTCCTTGAAGACCCTTGTTCTCCTTTTATGTAAGAAGTCAGTTCTGTTACTGGATTTCCTGATGCCTCACATTCCTACCTTTCTCTTGTTTTTCAGCTTTAAATTTGGACGAAAGATTTTTTATGTGAATTACCTTAGTGAGCTGGAGGAGTATGTGAAGCTGGAACAGTTGGGGATTCCGAGCCAAGTGCTGAAGTGAGAATACTTCGTGTCTCCCACTTGCTTAGGGCTCTGTGAGAGGGAACTTTTCTGGAGGAATGGCAAGGGAAAGAAGATATTGTTCCACTCAGACAGTGGTTTTGGAGAGAGTGGTGACAAATTGCTTTAAAGACTGTTGTTTCTTTCCATACTCTTCCTGTGTGTCCCTAGCCCCAGTGCCCAGTTGTGTCTCTGGGTTAAAAATCCTCCTCCAGTGGAGCACTTATCCTGTCCCGTCTTGAAGACTTTCTGCAAGATGCTGAACCTGGAGCTCATGGTGTGCATCTGCTGTGTCTGGGAACCTGCACTCTGCACAGTTCAGCTTGTCTTTGGGGCTTCCCAAAGTTGTCCTACCAGATTGATTTCCTGTCCCACACAGACATAAACATCTGTCTCATCACAGGCTGTGCTATCCTGACCTCCTACCCATACTGTCATCCTCAGCTATTCCAGCTTGATTCAGGATAGATACTCCTTTCTCCCTGCTTTTTTTCCTGACAACCAGGTGTTTGTTCTTGTTCTCCAGAGGTGTCTGTCCTGGTTTTGCATGGGTGGAATCAACCACATTAAGCTGGAACTTTTACCAGTGGGTGTGCAGTGCTGAGTTCATGCAGTTTCTGGGAAGTGGAGTGGCTTTTTACTAGTCTGTGTTTTGCTACAGGTATGATGAATACCTGAGATCCCTGCAGAAACCTTTACAAGTGCCCCAGAAGCCAACACTCCCACGCCCACTGCTGCCAAACCAGCAGTTTGGAGTCTCTCTCCAGCAGTGAGTATCACTGGACTGTGTTGCTTTTGCCCTGACTTGTTTGATAAGAGGTCATTGTATTTGTAACTGAAAGCAGCAAAAATGTCTGTGAAGTTTCTTGCGGTTCAGACTTCTACAAAACTTTAATAATTTTCCTTGAGGAACTCTGTGCTCATTTCCAAATCCTGACAGGCTCAGTTGAGTTCCACTCTCTTGATCCCCAGGTTAGATTGTTTCTGCAGCTAAGGGTCACTATGGGAAGAGCAACATAAGGCCCATGGGAACAGCTTTATGGCACTAGAAACTTCCTTTTAAACAAAGCAAGTCTGTAGGAGGCTGATGGAGATGTCTTTAGGGCTATGCTATTTTGATTGAGCAGTGCTGCTGATCTGTTTATTTTTTCCCGTATCATAATTTCTATTTTAAAAGCACTTCTAAGTCACCCTTGTACTGAATTCCACCCCCCCCATTACTGTGCACAGTAGCACAGGTAAACATGGACACTGACAAGGGCTAGTGACCCTGGGTAAGTGTAGAAGGTATTTTTAACTTTGAGTGTGATTTTGCCTCCCTGAGGAATGAGGAGGAGCCAGTACTGTGAGGCCAGACAATTCCTCTGAGGCAACCTGGGAACACATTCCCTAGCTTCAGTACATTTCCAAATGGTGTTTGCTGTAGTGCTATGTATCTGAGCTTGTTAGCCTGAAGAGTTCCATGCTTTCAAGTGGTCTGAACAATCAAATGTGAGGGTGGTAGCTAACACCTTGGCATCACTAGGTTTTCCCTGACAGCTATCATGTTGATAAATCTGCCACAGAAGTGTGGTGGCTAAAATTATTTTTCTCATGTCACCTGCTTTCTGCCCTTGCTCCTGGGGGGAAGGAAAAAAGGAAACGTAGCCCCTCTCACTGGATTCATAACTAGCAACCTTGCCTTCTGGGAAACCCTTTGCCCTGGCATCTACAGGCTATGATTTCTACAGAAGATAGAAAAATATTCCTGTGGTCTAGTAATGAGCTCATACTTGCTCCAGTGAATGATGTAGTATGGTGGTTGAAGAGGATAGAAGGCTGAAATAATGGCGGTACCAGGGACTGGGATAGCAAGATCCTATGTGGTACAGCTTGCGTTGGCAACTTCAAGACCTGGGGGCTGCATGCTGAGCAGGGAGGACCAGTGGTATGTAACTTCTTGTCTCTTGCTACAGTCTCAGGGAGAAGAGCCCTGATCAGTCTCCTGTTCCTCTGGTGGTCAGAGACACTATTGCTCATTTGCGGGAGCATGGTAAGTATCTGGGGAAAACTGCAGCCCCTCTCATTCCATATCAGTGACTTCTCCATCCAAGCTCCCATCAAGAATGTGGTAAGATAAAGAACAGCAGTCCAGAATAAATTGTAAGGCCTGAACTAGGTGAGTTAGCCTTCAAGAGAGATTGTGTGGGGCTTAGGAGACCTCTTTCTTCCAGGAGTCCATAGTCCCAGTTGTTTAGGGGAGCAAAATGCTCCTTGTATCCTTTGTCTAGTAGTGGAAGCAGAAAGAATCGCTGTAATCTAAGAAAGGGACATGTTGACATCTGTCTGAATGCCCCACAGCATGGATTTATAATTGTTAAGGCCAGCATTTTTGAGACTTTCACATTGTTGATCTTTCTCACTTCACAGCTCTGGCCACAGAGGGAATTTTCCGCAGGTCAGCAAATACACAGGTTGTCAAGGAGGTCCAGCAAAATTATAACATGGGTAAGTGCCCAAATACATCAGAGCCCTTCTCATTCCAGAACTACTACTGTCCAACTGGAACAACTGTGTGGGAACTAGTCCACCGTGGATCCTTTCCTTCTCTGATAGATCTGTAGGCAAGGCTCCATCTCAGGGTATGACCTGAGTTGCAAGGGAGAAGCATCTGATACTTCTGCTGTTTGGAAAGATAATCCTTCCTTCTTATGTTCCCCTTACTGTCCCTTTTTTTTTTTTTTTTTCCCCGGAAAATTTCCCTGTTTCTTGGAGTGGGATATACCATCTTAGTCTGATCATACTGCAGGGACTTAAGAAGACCAGGGAGAAACTTGGTCATGTTTCATTTGATGACTTCTAAAGATGTAGTGCTGGATTCAGCATTGCTTTGCATAAGATTTTGGTACATGTTTTTACACTGCTGGCAGATGTGGTTCTTCAGTTTTCTGTATTCTTTAAAATACTCCTTCCCTAGTTCTGGGCTCTGACCATCATGTCCCATCCTTGAAGTAGGTCCTACTTTGTCCAGTGACAGCACTGAGTCTCTGCTCTCCTTCCTCAGGTGTACCTGTAGATTTCCAGCAGTATGAAGATGTCCATCTCCCTGCTGTGATTCTCAAGACCTTCTTGAGGGAGCTACCTGAGCCCCTCCTCACTTTCGGCCTCTACAGTCATGTTATCAGCTTTCAGAGTGAGTTGTAACACGTGTTCTACTCCCTGAATGTTGCACTGGCCAAGGGGAAAGATATCTCTTTGTGGGGGCTTGCTTGGGATACCCTGTGACTACAAACAGGGCTTACATCAGGATGAGTGCTGAAGATTCCTCATGGACCTGCCTGTCCTGTGTCGATTTCTAGGTGTGGAGGAAGTGAATCGTGTGGATGTTGTTCGCAAAACACTCCAGATTTTGCCAGAAGAAAACTATGAAGTGCTCCATTTACTGACAGCTTTTCTTGTGCAGGTGAGCGGTTTCAAAAGTGGGCAGTTGCATACTAGTTCAGTTGCCGGTGCCTTGCATGAGCTTTTTGACTGCCTGCTCTCCCTTTTCCTCTGAGAGGGAAAACTTCTTGTACAAAGATTGAGAATGATCATGATGAACTAGCCTCAGTTGTTGCTGCTCGTAACACTGAGAGGTGCTGATGAACCTTAAGCCTAAGAGGTGCTGACATACAGCCTGTGTGGTCTGTACCAGGGAGACTGAAAGCTCCCCAGGGTGGAGGTAGAACTGCAAAATACCTGAGTAGAAAAGGGCTCTCAGATCTATGCTACATAACTTTCTGCTGCTAAGGGAGGCACTGCAAGGCTAGTACAGCGAGAGGGAAGATCATGGGTGGTGATCTGGACTTGTAGAGATACTGACTGACAGTGCTCTCAGTCCTGTTATGATAATGGTCTGGTCAGCTTTTCTCCTCTCATTTGCTCCAGGAGTCTGTCAGCTCTGGTTCTGGGGAGAGTAGAGGGCAGCTGTTGTGCTGTTCCGTAGGATTCATAGTGGTCTCTTTCCTTCCCACATAGGTCTCTGCTCACAGTGACAGAAACAAGATGACGAACGCCAACCTGGCAGTTGTGTTTGGCCCAAATCTGCTGTGGGCGAAAGATGCAGCCATCACTCTAAAAGCCATCAACCCCATCAATACCTTTACCAAATTCCTGCTGGACCACCAGAAGGAGCTGTTTGAGGATGCAGAGGCCTGAATCCAGGCCACCCACGCCAGCACACTGTGCCCACTTCCCCCTTCTTTGTCTTGGAGCTGTGACCAAGCTGTCTCCAGTACAAAGGGACCATTGATCCTCTGGGTGATGAGCAGAGTGAGGGCTGTGGAGATGGTGGTGCAAGTGTGCAAGTAAGTGAGCAGGAGACCTACAGCTCTGATGGGCAGGGGAGCTGGTCTCCCAGCTGCTGAGAGTGGAGTCCTAACCCACCTGTGCAGCTCCTCCAGGGCTCATCACCAGTCTGCTGCCCTATCAGATGGCCTGCCTTCCTTTCCTGCTTCCCTTACATGGAGTTTTTCTGCCCTCTTGATCCCTTCCTCAGCAAAGGTCTTTTTGTTTATGGTCCCAGTTTTCCCAGCTCACCCCTCCTTGCCTCAGCTGGGCTGTCTGGGCTAGGGCAGGTTTGCTGGGTTGTGTGACAGAGACGTTCTTCCTGCAAGTGCCATCTCTCAGCACTGAATGTGCATCCTGCCTTTCCCCAGAGGCATGTAAAGCAGGGAAGGGAGCCAGCATCCATTGTGCTTCAGGTAGCAGCATGTCCTGCACTTGCAAACACCACTCTTGATGCCCTGCTTTTGGCAGGCAAGTGAAGGACAGGCTCATGGCAATGGGCTGTTTTACCTATCAGTCTCCAAAACTATGAAGGGGAATTTAGCCCAGAGCCCAACCTCTCTGGGGTCACCTACTCAAGATACTGTTCAGTGTTTGCAGTGTAGTGGGTGATGTGCCACCCATAGTTACCCAGCTGAGGCACATTTGTCCCTTCAGCAGCAATTCCAGCCTGGCTGGGAAGGTTCCTGTCAGGCCTGCTGTGGAGGAGTACCGGCTGGGGCCCTTTGACAGCTGGTGAGTCTGAATGGCAGAGAGCAAGTGCCCTGGTGGCACTGAGCTGCTGGACACCACAGAGATCATTGCCTGTCCTGGCAGCAGCACAAGGCCTCTTCTTCTCCTGGCTCGTGTATCTGTGCTGACTGGCACAGACTGCCTTGAGATGGACCATCGCTTTTAGCAGAACTTTTCTCAGCACAGTAACAGAGAGCATGACCTTGAGGGAAGGTCTGGGGACTGTGGCCAACCCTCACCCTGGAGTGCACCAGACCTCAGTTGTGAATTTCTATCTGGGTGTTGAGCATTAACGTGCCAAAGCTGTGAGGGAACAGCTATTCCATGCCAAGGGCCTTTGCCCTGTCTCCTTGGTTCATACCTTCCATCCTACCATGAAAGCCTGGTCAGATGCCTCCTGTATGCCCTGGGTACTGCTGGAGAGATCGGGTAGCTCACGAGGCAGGCTCAGAGTGGGGTTATCCTGGCACCATCCCAGAGCAGCTACAATACTGTTAGGGCACTGCTGTTGGTTTTGAATTGCAGCATTGCTGTTACCTGTGCTGAAAGAGATACCTCTCCTTAGCGTGAGTCTGTCAGGGTTTTAGGAGGGAGCTTCTAGCCTTACTTCACTGGTGTGATGTATCTTTTTGTCTTGTGCCCTGCATGCCTGGGCCAGCCTTCCCAGCTGCATCTGGCCTCAGGGACAAATCTTTTGGACCAAGCAGAACTGTTTTTTAAAAACCTACTAAATGCTAAATAGAATTTGCTTTTCCATATTTTACCCTGCTTTTAAACTCTGACCAAAGATTGGTGGCCCTGTTGTAATCAAAATAAGTGACATCTGCTATAGGAATTAAGGAAATTGCTCTTTTTGCTAAGGTCTGGAATGGGAATGGGTGTAAACATGGACAGCTTTGCAAGGCAGCACAGGTCCAGCCATCTGCCTTGGAGGACGCACCCCAACATGTGGGTGGGAACAGTTAGCAAGAAATTGAGCATTTCTAAGACTGGAGCAAGAATAGGGCTGGATCTTACCTGTTCTCGATACTGGGAGATTTTGCCCTATATATGCTACAAGGCTGCTGACTTCAAGTGACACTGGCCTCACCTATATCTCTCTATGGGAAGGGCAAACCCAAGTAACTCCCTGCAATCAACAAGCCCAAGCTTGGCAACTTGGAATCAAAGTGCCTGTGTGCTGGGTCATGAGGCCTTGGCCCTGTGCACTCCCTGGGAAAGGTGGCATGTTCCAGTCCTTCAGAGCAGCCAGGACTATTCCCAGCCTAGTAGCCAGAGGAACAGTCCTGGAGTAGCTCCTGCCCAGAGGGAGAACACAGGGATTGCTGCAAGTATCTGAGTTCTGACTGGAGTTTGGTGGTTTATTTTGGGGGCTTGGGGGGATTTTTTTTTTTTTAATGAATTCTTGAAATAACATTTCCTTTTATAGCAAAATAGAGACTGGTGCATCCCCTGCAGGCAGGGATAAAAACCTACTTCAGTTCAGTGCCTGCAGGGAGCAGATTTGGAAAGCGTTCAGGGAACTGCTACTGCTCATGGTGGGAAAATGCTTGCAAAGGAAGTGACACAGTGTAAATACCCCTTTTCCTCTGCTGCTCCTCATGCTGGAGTTGCTGAGAGCCCTGGAGCAGGCACAGTAACCAGAGTTGCTTTTGCTTCTGCCATCTGTTCTCCTGAATGCCTTGTATTGAAATATCCCTCCTGTGACTTGAGCAAGGAACTGGCCTGCCTACAGCCTGCTCTGGATGGATGGTCACCAGAGCCTGCACCTGCCAAGACCAGGGTTTAAATTCCCTCCCCATCTGGTCAGCCTCCCTACACAGGCAGGGTGCTGGCTGGGCTGGGTTTCTCTGCCTTGTATAGGTGGGAGGCAGTACTTGATTAGGGTGCTGCTCTGTTTTGGTTTTCTCTGTGCTGAAGAGCTGCCCACGGGTCTCTGCCCTGGCCCATCTTCCAGGTTAGCTATTAACTAAACTATTTCTCCCTGTAGGGGTACTTGTTCTGCATCAACCTTCTGCTTTTGGCACCTAAAACACTCCCCTTTTGCTAAGCCTCTGGCTGTCTTAATGTCCTCTGATCACTCCCTGGCCCAAGCAGTGTATTGACACTAGAGCTTTTTGGTGGTGCAGGGGGTCAGCCATCTTGATGCCTTGTGGCAGTGTTTGCTAACTTGAAAGAGAGCTGGTGGTCAGTTTGGTCCCAGTTTTCTCTTTAATGTACGGGGACCCCTGTGCAAAATTTTGGCTTTGCTTTTGTTGCTGATGTTCCCTACCTTCTTTTTTGTCGATGTTCATCAGGTGCAGGCCTGGGGCTTTCACGGTTCACACTGTTTATTTTCTTCTAATCTGCACCAATCTTATATTTCACAGTTTGCACTTTTTGTATTTCAATAAAAATCAAAATGTAATCCCAGATCCAGGTGTGTCTATCAAGTGGCAGCAGCTGTGGCACATCTACAAGAAACAGAAGGCTGGCTCTGCTGTCAGCCACAACCAAGATGAGACAGAGGAAAGAGAGTACGAAATGTCTCCCATGTGAGTAACTCAGGGAAGAAATACTAACTTGCAAGAGCCTCAGCTGAAAACAAGAGTTCAGACAAAGTGAATTATTGGAAACTTGTCTCTTCCCTGAACAGGGCTGCGCTTCCATGCTACCATCTCCCTGTCACAATGAGCAATCTGCACAGGACTGCCCTTTCCAAGAGGCAGACTCAGCAGCTCCACAAGTTGTGGTATTGGTGCCACATGGGAGCCACCTGCAGTTAGGATTAGCTGGCTAAGTTTATCCTGTGGCCAGGTAATATGTGCAGCAGAGGTCTGCACCTTCTCATCTTAATGTATTTGGATTACTAACTACTTAAGGTACAATAGTCTCCACCCCTTGATCACATATAGTTAACTGTCTTTTCCTAGAGACTCTGTAATTTGATGGTTATATCTGTAAGCTTTTTGGTTACAGTCCAAGAATTAGGAGTAAAAGGGAGAGTGGTGGAGCTAAAAGCATCAGCATCAGGCAGTAGCCCTGGCTACTGGCTTTGTTGTCAGGAGGATTTGTTAATGCTGGTGTCAACACGTGTATTTCTAAAACTGTGCTGCTTTTCAATTTTTATTGTTGATAAACCGTCCACTGAAGGACCTCCTGGTGTTGCCAGTTCTCCTTCTGCTTGTTGACATCAGCCCCTGTAAACAGGGCCGTGGTGGATAATGTGCTGACTACACAGCAAGATCACAAACCTCCTGTGAATGCAGCAGTTGGTCGCATCTCTGGACTTGGTCACAGTGACCTGCCTGTCACTGTGCGGGAGCAACATCTGCTCTGGCCCCAGGGGAGCTGAAGAGCAGGTGCATCTGTCCCTGACAGGGATCTGGCTAAGTACAACCACACTGACAGTACTGAACACAGCGTAAACCACAGTGAAACTGGACATGTTTTCAGGAGTAGCTGCCCTATGGCCTTAGGGATATTATCCTGAGAACATTTTCCTTTTTATAAATACATACAATAGGCTCATAAGAGGGGGGCAGTTAATTGTTCCTGAGTTTAGTGATTAATCGGACTTCTGTGGCTGTTTGCTTTTTCATGTATTTGCTGATGGTTTTTCCAGTCCCTTGTCTTACTGGTGACTTGGTAAAAAGGGTGGATACTGAAGACCCTCTAGTAAAACTCAGATTGCACAGGATGGTTTCTGAGTTTGCCAGTAATTCATCTCCCTCCTCCTCTACAGTGTCTTTTTTAAGTGCATGAAATGACACTCAAATACACAGAGATGTACTTACGTAATGCAGACAGATCACTATCTCTAAGGTTGCAGTGGGATAATCGAGTTTACTGTGTTTGATCCTGAAGATGTAAGAAAAGATTGCTTTTAATAGTTACCCTTGTACCCCAAAGTGGAGTATTTCCTGTTGTGGAAGTTTCCAACAGTGTTTTTTAACATTCCTGCCATTTTATCCACTGTGTCTTTTTTTATAATAACCAGACACCCTTTACACTGCAGCTTAAATCAGCAGTTGTTATATTTACACAGATTTTTATCATCTTTCCTTTAAAGGGAAGGAGTTGGCATCGTCCATGGCATCACATGTTATAGTGTTAACTTTAAGCAACACTAGAATACAGCTGTTAAGTTTGGTTCTTCCTTCCTCATCTTACTAGTCTCCTCTAACTCTCCTATCAGCTCAAAATATTGCCACACTTTAAGCATGTAGTAGCAACCACATACAATGCAAATCCTGCAGGTGGTTTCTCCCCCTCTGCCTTTTCCTTCAGGGACAAGTTAATGTTTCCGCAGGTCCAGGACATCCAGATAATTTCGCATCTGTTCTGTCTGTCCTTCACTATCCTTCCAGGAGGTTGGTCTCACTAGGATCCCACTGACTGCTCCAGCTGTAATGTACCAGTCCATTTTACCCTCTCTGATGGAGGCAGCAACCTGCTCCATCTTGCACTCACTGATTGGTCAGAGCTGCCTGTTTCCTGGAGGACAAAGAGCATGAGGCTGGGACTGTCCCAGACCTGTGGGTACATGTGGAGAAAAGCAGAGTGTTGCTTACATAAAAGTTTTATTGGAAATTCTTTGAATACTTGAAGTACACCGGAGACTTTCCAAAACAATACAAGTGAAGAGCCTTCCCGTTCACCCAAAGTATCTGTAAATCAGCAGCTACATACATACATACATACTGTCCTTAGTATCAAATGGAGCAGACAGCTGCTAAAATAAACAGCCTTCATAACACAACCTGTGGCAGGCCACAGCAGCAGATAGAGCTTTCCTGAAGCAGAGGGAACACAGAGCCTAGATGTAGCAACTATGTGTTGAAACAGGAATGTCCAGAGAAGAGGCACCTAACTAAACCCTGGAGAATCTCTTATTGCTATGGCCATCCAGCTCAACACTAGCAGCTTATATAGGCAATTTTCCAGCCTTTTGAAGTAGAAAAAAAGCAACATGCCACACTGACAATTCTGCCTTATGAGATGTGGGAGCAGTAGCCACGTTAGGAACTGCATCAACAAATAAGCACAAGTATGAGCACTGACCTTCTAGATGGGATTAGCAAAAATGGCATGCTCTCTGCCAGCTCCACAGCTTGTCAGTGGGCGAAGAGCACAACAGGAGTGCTGGCTAGATGAAGCTCAGCCTTCAACTGTTCTTGTTCTTCTCCATTCATACAATGTGAACCAACACTGTGCCTCATCTCTGCTCCTCTGCAGCCCATAGTATCACTAGAGAAAGGTGACAAGCACCTGAGCTACTTCCTGCAAGCTGGCAGACCAACTTCCTGAGCAAATGTGAGAGCCAGCCAATCCATTAATTTCTTGTGTTAATGCATCATTCTGCAACCCCTTCCACCACAAACTGGCTCTGGATGTGGGGATCAAGTATTTGTTAAAGCCCATGTAACTTAAGCCCTCTTTTGAACTGTTTATCTTGGAAGCTTTCCTAAATGTTTGTGCATCTTTGTAAGGACAAAGCAATTTCCATGTGAGGTTGCTGAAAAGTTGAATAAGCTAAAAAGGTTCTCATGGGTAACTTTCCTTCAATAAAGCTCTTACCTGGAGTTTGAGAGCTCACATAGCCACCCATTAAACATATCACTCAACAAAAAAACATGGAAAAACTCAAAGCATTGCTCTGATCTTACAATAAGCTGTATTCTGAACTTGGCTCCTTGCTCTAGCAGTGGCACAGAAATAGTGTTCTGGAGCAGAGCTGGGGTTCCCCTGTCAGCTGTAGGCAGTATCTTTCAACTATGAATGCAGCAAAACTGAAGAAGCTGCCACATTGCACTAACTAGATATCTGGTTACTCGGCCACTCTGAGGAAATAAGATGGTTCTTCAGTACTGAGGCAACACAACCCCACTTCTGGAGAAAGTTAAAAAAAAAAAAAAGAAAAAAAAGAAAAAAAAAGTGTTCAGGACAGTAGGAGGTCTTGCAGTTGCTCACTCTAGTTGCACATGGGAGGAGGAGAGAGAACCACAAGAAAATCCACCTTATCCAAGCTTCTGTTTAGTGTCACTGTTTCTCCTCCCATCCTTACATCAGGCAAAAGTCAAGCAACAGCCGAAACAGCCATAGAGCACTGCCAGCCAGTCACACTGCCGATGGCCAGATCATTACAAAAATAAAATCTCAGCTACTCAAAAGCCAGCTGATTAAAAAGTACCATAAGCGTCCAAAAAAAATGTGCTTCTTTAGAGAAGATGCCTTCTGAATGGCTGAAGAACACTCCAAATTCATCCATACCTATCAGAAAACAGCTTTTTAGCAAGTCCCTGCCACTTCACTCCACTGATGTGTGCATTTCATTCTGTCAGTGGGCCCTGATGGATGTAATGGACATACAGTCCCCAAAACACAGTATAATATTAATCAAATCTGTCTTAGAAAATAAATATCTCGGATATTTTCCTGCAAAGGGAAACCAGTCTCACTGGCCAAGGTTCCATGGCACATCTGCTCTCTGTAGTGATCCAGGACAGAACGACCCGCACTACTATGTGAAAACAGAACATCTTTTAAATATAGGTTTCTTTAAAAGCAATAAATATTTTCTGATTCTTAAGTTCTTCTATTAACCATAAAGCAGGAAGGTTTGCAAGGATTAGAGGAAAGAATCTTGGACTAAAACTCCTAGTTACATAACCCTAAAGAAATAGGATTCCTAGTATTTACAGTTATGTTTCAGAAGCAGAGACTATGAATTCAGCATCATCACAGCTGCCACGTGCAGGTTTGCCAACAGTCAGCACTGTTAAACTCAGCATGGCCTTGTGTCAGTGCACTCTGGAAGGAAATGTGGGCAGCACTTCTGTAGTTTCACTCCTGCTGATCAGCCACCTAACAGAGGGCCTCACACAAAACCACTGTGTCGAAACCCAGTTCCTTAGAAGCAGGAAAACAAAGGGAACTTGTGTTACGCAGGTCCCAAAGCTGATGTCTCTCCCTGGACTCCAGACACACATATTGAAGTCAGGATGAAATACCCAGTTCTGCAGAATGGATGTCCTGGACTTAAAACTGTTGAATCTGCTGAACTCACAGACCCTGGAAATGAACCAAAGCTTTCTATGCTCTAATAGAATCAGAGACTGTAGGAAGAAGTCTGTTAGCAAGAAGCTCTACCTAGGGAACTTACACCAGAGGACCCCTGGAGGAAGCATATGGCAACACTTCACGAAGCCCCTCCACACAGAACACAGACGGAGGAAAAAGTAATTTTCATACACTGGAGTTTAACTTCTGTGTCCCCACTGAAGTCTTAAATTCAAAACTGACTGTGAGCAGGAAAAGCAGTCCAGAATTATGGGGTGGAAAAGTTGAGGAAAATCAGCAGATAAGCTGTATCTGCTATTGAAGAGATCAGTCAAAGAAAGCTCACTTGATGGAAGAAACTAGTCAACGTGAGACAAAAGGCAGAGCAGGGGCAGTAGAGATATTTGTTGATGTCATCTCCAGGATGCCTTGAGGAGAAAGAACTGCTGCAGCAAAACCAGGAAACAGCTTCACTGCAAGGTTTCTACAAAAGCATCAAATTCTTTGACGTTTTTCTCATGGACTGCCAGCTTCTCTGGTAATGAGTCCTGGAAGGGTAAAGAAAGGTGCAAGTCAGGGCTTATTCACAATAGACAGAAGGAAGCTTTAAAAATACACTCCAGGATAAAAATTCTGTTTCCAAGTCGTGCAACCCCTCTCCACTGTTCTGGGTTCTTCTTCCCATGTGCACAAAACCAGGAATCCTCTGGCACCATCCAAAAAGTGACCCTGAGAAGGGCACTCTGCCCAGAGTCTGTTTGTTCTGCAGGAACAGGAGGTGCACTGGGGCCTTGCCTTGTGCAATCCCCACTACCAGCAGTAGCACAATAAGCTGCTCACATCACTGGCTTCATCAACTCACTTGCACCTCTCAGCCTTTGGTATTCATTTTTCTCCGCAGTATGTCACAATGCTAGAGAGCCCCAAAGAGCTCTCACCCAGGCAGGACTTTCACCAGCCACCCAGGACTTTACCTCTGCTCAGGCTGCAAGATCAGGCCTGATTTGCCACAAGTTTGACACCCCAGAGGTAGGACTAGTTTGGAGGGTTTCAATGACAGCCAGAGTAAGCATGCAGAAGCAGCTTTCAGCTTCAAGACAAAAACACACCAGTTTCAGATGCTCAGGTGTGCCACAAACAAATCTGCATTTGCCTGGAACACATTAATGAGGGACCTCCTTTGGACAGGGCCCCTCTTCTGAGAAGTACAATAAAGCTACCAGGGCTGTTGGTGCAGTTCCAGAGAGGAGAGACAAAAATGATTAAAGGAGCATATCTTTATGAAGACAGGCTGAGGGAGTTGAGGATGTTCAGCCTGGAGATGAGAAGGCTCCTGGGAGATCTTATTATGGCTTTTCAGTAGTAAAAGGGGGCCTTTAAGAAAGATGGGGACAGACTTTTTAGTAGGGGCTGTTGCAGTAGGACAAGGGGCAACAGTTTTCAATTAAAAGATGGTAGATTCAGACTAGATATGAAGAAAACTTTTATGAAGGTGATAAAACTCTGTAACAGGTTGTCCAGAAGTGGTGGATGCTCCATCCCTGAACACATTTGAGATCAAATTGGATGGGGCTCTGAGCAACTTGGCCACACTGAAGATGTCCCTGCTCATTTATGGGACATTAGACTAGCTAACCTTTAAATGTCCCTTACAACCTAAGCTATTATATGATGCTAGGAAGATATTTTTTTCAAACTAGGAGAGAGCATTATAAAATACATATGATTGCCACAAAAAAAAAAATTCAGGACTCCATACCAAATCCTCTGCCATGGACTGTGCTCCAATGTCAATGGAGAGGCTGCTGAGTTGAGGTGGGTTCTGAAACTCACGGTAAAATGTCCCCAGGTCCATTGGAAGAATGTCATCTTTTGAAAATGCTGGTTTCTAGAATCAAAGATACTGGTGTTAGTTCCCAGAGACACTGACTTCCCTTTTGCTATAATCTCAGGTAAAGTCATTACTTGCTGTCATTAAATTTGTTGGCAATACAACTGTAGCAGCAATAACGCATATTAAATAACAGAAAAACAGCCAAGAGATTGCTTGAGCAGTTGGAAAAGAGCATTTCTTTGGAATCTGGCTCCTTTAGACATTAGAGAGAGTATGCCAAGCCTAGGTATTTAATTTGTAGCTGTTGATTCCAAGTATCAGTGTCTTTGCAGTTCTGAGACTGTTGGGTTCTAGTCTGGAACTGTGAATTATGTGTCTTTTCCACTCCCATCAAAAACTACTCTTACATCATTTGCCATCATGCCAGCACCTGAAGCCCACCTAACAGGCAGGTGTACGTAAGAACACTTACAAAGTCGATCATAACAAAGTCATCATGGGTGTTCCCTGTGCTGCTGCCACTGGAGCCCTCTGAGTGTAAGCTGCCTTGTAGAGGAGACTCAGATTCTGGGGAGTCAGGAGGATTGACCTGCCCAAGAAATCAAAGAGGTTGAGTACTGCTCTTATGATCATGTCTGTGTATTTTACAGTGGGGGTAGTTAGCAGGTTGGACAATAAGCATGCTACATCAGGGTCAGCAAATACATGCTGTTATTTGCATGTCTAGAGAGCCCAAAGGAGACTTCTATAAACCAAACAAATCTGAAAAACTAGTTATTTTCTCAAAAAACAAAGTGTATTCCAGGCAGAGAATAGCATGGATGTTTGCATAAGAGTTGCTGAGAAGGCACATATACTTCTGGAAGAGGCTTACCATGGGGTCGTTATCTTCCAGCTCAACATTCTTGGGAGCAAACATGGCAAAAGGAATGTCTAAGTTGGCCATGGTCACCTGAGGAGATTCAGCAAACAGAATTTCACTAGGATGCTCTACTTACCTAGCACAGAACAGGATACTGAATGCCCTTACCAGACCAGCTAGAAATGTCCCAAGATCATGCCAGCAGTTAGGCAGGAGGCTGACCACCTCATTTAAAAGGCATGAAATAGAGAGATGATACTCAGCTGACCTAATGCAGGTACATACCCTGAGGTGAGATTGCTTATATACATATTATATAATATAGGCAAGGATTAACAAACTGCTACAAATTCAAACAATTCTTCATCCATCCAAAAGGCCTAGAACAACAGCCCTCAAAACTGGGGAGATCTCTAAGCTGAACTTAAAAGCTTCCTTACCAATGATGAACTGGTCTACTGCTTGTCCCTTCAAGGAAGGGAGGCTTGCTACCAGCTTTCCCAGTTTATGAACATGTAGTAGTGGCAGATCATTGTGACACCCAAGTGGAGTATCAAGCCTTCTATTCTCAAATAAGGTGTTGGCAAAGTGGGGCAAAGTCAATGTCTGACACATTTCAAAAGCATTTTATGAAAAACAAGCCTATGGCAAAACCTTGTAGGGAAATGGAGCAGGAAGGACAATGCACTCTCAGTCTTTGGGGTTGCCCTGGCATTGGGGTGCTTTTTGCTCCTCTGTATAGGAAGAGATGGGAGAAGGGTATTATAGTGCCCTCTGAGAGGATCTACTGCTTGTTACCTGGTTAATGGGTTTGTTGACAAAAGCTCCCACCTTCCGGACAAAGATGGTCTCCAAAAGGTCATGTGGGGAGCCACACTTTCCTTCACTGCTGTTTGATACTGTTTCTGTGTCCTCACTGGGGGAGGAAAATAGATAACTAGAGACTCATGGCACAAACAGTACAGACAAATCACATACTTCATGAGACTCCTTCATTTTTCTTGGTTTACTCCTGATATTGGAAGGACAAAAGAAATCTCTGCCATTGTATCACACCTTCCTCCTCAGTTGTGAGCACAAAAGGACAGTGGACGCTTGTGGAATCAGATTTTTGTTTAAAGCTGGACAAAAACTATTTAGTTGAATGAAAAGTTGCCACCTGAAACAGGCTTTACATTTTGGAGGTGAACTTTTAACTTAAGAATGTGCATGTTCACAGCAATCCTGTTCACCACTTAGTTTTTCAGTACAATAGTAGTTGCAGACCTCTCAAGAGGTGAGGGCAAGAACCAGAACTCTATCTCTTACTCAGCCACTCCCAGTATGATTAATTCACTGGATGGCTATTAGTTATTCCTATGACCTGTTTAGGGACCTACCACAGGTATTCAAAACTGAAACAAAAAAGTGGTTTAATCTTATGAAAAGAGGATTGCTTAGACAGCATTTGAGACTCATTTGTGAACTTCCTTCATCTTGTTTTACAATCAGCAAAACCAGCAGAGAGACTAAAGAAAAGACAAAATCAATAATAAAGTTGACATAACAGAAGGATGCTACATTGAATAACAGGTTTAAATAGACGGGTAGGACCATTGTTTGGAGAAAGGCTGAAAAGCCCCAGTCAGAGAAATCTGTAAGTTGTTTTGGGTGATGAAAAGACAGTACTTGCACTACAAACAAAAGATAAAAAAGGGAAAACAATTTTTTATCTGAATAGGATTAGAAATGGGCTAGCACAAGCAGTGGATCATCTCAAACCAACCTACCTACTAGAAGGAGTAGCTGCTGAATAGTGGACTCCATCCAGTGGGGTGCACATCCTCTCTTGGTCAGCTTGAGCTCCATGTGCTGGCTGGCTAGGAATTGGGGGAACTCCCCCTTCCTTGCCTGGACCAATCAACTGAGATGGAAGAAACAGTTGAGTTAGAGATCTCAAGAATCAAACCAACATCACAGTTCAATACAAAGCAGAGAGTCCATCACACTGGGCCTAACTTGTAGGGGTTTTGGCATATGACTGGGCTCTAGACCCCATAAGGCTGAGAGATATGTCAAGTAGAGGGTAATCACCACAATACAAACTTTTTTTATTCCCTTCCTACTCCTCTCCACTTCAGGCCTGTTTTACACTGCAGAGCTTTCTAGCTCTTCTTTCAAGAAGAGGAGGAGGGGAAAAATATGATATCCCCTTGCTACAAGCCCATGGCTCCCTACAGCTTCTTGAGAAGGGGAAGTGGAGCAGGAGGTGCTTATCTCTTCTTCCTGGTATCAGTGACAGGACTCATGGGAATGGTTTGAAGCTGCACCAGGGGAGGTTTAGACTGGACACCAGCAAGCATCTCTTTGCCGAGAGTGTGGTCAAACATTGGAACAGGCTTTCTAAAGAAGTGGTTGATGCCTCAAGGTGTCAGTGTTTAAGAAGCATTTGGACAACACTCTTAATACCAGGCTTTAAGTTGGTCCACCCTGAACTGGTCAGGCAGTTGGACTGGATGCTCATTGTAGGACCATTCCAACTGAAACTCTTATTATCAATGTGTCAGCAAAATTCTGGTGTAGGAGCAATGTCACCTGCAGAAAGATGCCTGTCAACTTTGCTTATTTGTCTGATGAATCAATGTAAATATGCCAATATAGACTGTCAGGGTATCCTATGTCTAGACTGCAGAAATGTGCTTGGACAGCTACAGGGGCAGCAGCTCTGTACAGCAGGCAAAGTTTGGAATCAGTGACTTGCTGGTGCAGGCAAACAGATATAGTGACTGCTCTCTCAGCATAGTTTTTCCACATGACCCCTACCCCAGTAAACTTGAGTTGCTGAGGAGCCAATTCCCAGCTCTCGTGGAAGCTGTGCTTTCTCTGTATTTCCCTTACATTCCTTTCACTCCTGACAGACAGGATACTAATGCATGCACTAGTCTCTCTCTCAGATGTCCAAGTGACACAAATGGCTGCCACACCAGCCATGCTGGTTCTACTCTCTACAGGTACCTGGTGAGGGTGTGCAGCATTCAAGCCACCAGCAAAGAGTACAGGATACCCCACGTCAGCTGATCCAACTCCCAGGGCAGCAGGCTGATAGGAAAGACGAGAGCTGGAAAGCTAAGAAAGAAGAGAAAAACCAAGAAGGGCAAAGGGAGAGGAGAGAGGAAGGGGAATGCCCCACAGTCTCAATAATCACCAGTCACTAAATAAGGAACAGGAAGAGTCAGAGGCACAGCATTTCAGGCTGGCTGAAGGATGTTAGATTTTCAATGGAATCAATAACAGGTTATTGTGCTAAAAAGTTCTTATTGCTAAGAGGACTACTTGATAGTAGTCCTAGGGACTAAGTCTAGGCCTTGACAAAAAAAAACAAAACCAAACCAAAAACCAAAAAGAACCCTCACAAAAACAATACAAAACAAAAAAACTGTCTTCCTACATACAAAGGAGGAGGCTGTGTAAGGTATTGCTGACATCCAGACCCAGGGAAGCTATGTCTGTTTCTACTTGCCTGTTTCAAATACTGGAAAAAGTATGAATGCCATCATCAACTTACTAAAGAGCTAGTATTTAATACTTTTTCATCCCAAAGCAACTACATTATCAACTGTTTGAACCTCCTCCCAGTGCACGTTAAAACAGCTGATCTTCTAGACCTGTTCAAATAGCTTCAGTGAAAGAATACAGAGACCCATGAATGTGCAAGGTAAGGAGAATTGGGAAGTTAACCCTTGTGAGACTTCTTTAGGAATGAAGTGTTGGAACCAGTGAAACCCAGGAGAAATTCCTTATGCACCTCAGGTAGAAATCTACCCTGTCAGGTTAAATGAAGCTTTCCTGTTCTGGCTTGCTTGACCTCAAGAGGAAGACTTCTTTCAGACTAAAGTGAGCTCCAGCAGGGCCAAAGCTGACATCATTTACAGGGGTCAGAATGAGGAACAGCACTTTTATTCACATGAGGCTAGTTAAGCTGAGTGGAGCACTAATGCCTGTATAGGCTTAAGTAACACTGGCTGTTAACAGAAGACACTCATAACTGCGCCTTATTACTTGTGTCTTTCACTAACAATCCTTGGCAGCTGTTGTGTTTTTAGGGGTGCTTATCCTGTCTTTGGGAGACCTTCATCTTCAAAGGCATTTAGGAAGCCAGTCTCAATAATGTGCCTGGCCCACTGTGGCTTCACCAGTCTTTCCTATGCACAACATTATTCCACACTGACAAATTTGCACTTTCCTGTACTTTTTTTGTCATGCTAGAACTCTATTCTGGCCATGTATAGCATATTCTATTGACAACTCACTTGATGTGAAAAGGCCAGTCCCATCACTGGGACCTTCAAGGTGTCCGTCACCACAGGAGGAGGGGTCTGAAAATGTGCCTTTGTGACAGTAAAAACACACTGTGCACAGACACAGACACACAGAGGAAACAAGGAAAAGACAGAGGGTGGGGGAGGGGAGAGAAAGAGAGAGAGAGGACTTCAGAGAAGAACTATGAAGAGTTGGATGAACTGAATGCTAGTGAAGAGGTTTTGGCTGCAGCAGCCACAACTACACATAGAGCAGAAGTTTCAGTATTGCCAGAAGCATATTCATTTTGTAAAGAATTGACTGATTTCCAGTCTGACAGAAGCATTGAAGACAGGTAATATTTTTGTGAACCTTCACAGAAACTAACTGCCAGAGACCCTGTTCCACGGTTAATTATAATTGGTACCAGCCAATTAGCAAGGAGAAAGCTGAGCGGATGCCAGAAAAGTAATTTTTGGGTTTTTTTAATTTACAAATCACATATATTTCAATACTCTCCATCCATCCATACTCCTCCTCCAGCTTTCTGAGGGTCATATCCTGGCAAGTCTGTGCTACACCCTTAGAATAAAGGGGACCCAGACTATGTTGTGATTCAAACACACTGATGTGAAAACTCCATCAACATGAGCAAAGCTGAAGAAGTAAACAGTCTCACAGAGCCTATTAATGCAAAAAGGGCAATTCAAGCTCCGTTCACTCCTATACCTCCTCCCAGTCGTTCTTCTAATGACAGTTTTCACTTTCAGGAAAGCTTCAGTCTCATTTCTGGGTATTACTCATGGCCATTCTCTCTTCTGAAATCTGGGCTACTTCACAATACAAACACACAGGCTATGTAAGCTCACAGAGAGAAGGAAGCAACTATTCCCTTGTATCATGCAGGTTAGGCCTCACTTTTACTGAAAGCAGGTAGCGATTTGAAAAATTTGCCTAGAATGCCACATAGTTCCCAGTATTCTCCTACACATTCAGTTGTATATAGAAAGCTGGAGAAAGAATTTAACTTCTTTTTTTCCCTTCTAATTTACTTAAAAGTCCACTCTGCCAAGACAGCCTTAAAATTCTAACTGTGGTAACAAAGACTGGCAGTTGTTTTAGAAATTAAGGGCACAGCATATGGCAACTATGAGCCACAGGAAAAGCAAGAATGTAAGCTCATATTTAATGTGAATTCTCAAGGTCCATGTGGTTTCATAAAGCTCTTCCCCCTCAGTGACAGCAAAGCTCATGACCCCTGGTGAAATGTCATTTTCAATGTAGTTACATACACTATTACTGTTAAGTAACACTGGCACAAGCAAGCCAGTGGAAATTTCCTTATGAAACCTTTTGTATTTAACCCATTTTATAAAAATGCAGGACACAACTCAGCCACAAACTCATTTCCTGAACTATGCATTGTAGAATAAGAGAAACTTTATTCCATCATACTTCCCATGAGTGCTGGCTAATTAGTTCAACATTGCCTGATGCCCTGTCACCCAAAATCCACTTGGCACAAAAATACTTCCTAAGAAAGGCTCATTTCTAGCTTATTCATACAGCAGGATACATTCTGCTAAACCAGACACACTAATTCCTCTGAAGCAGCAGAATGATCCGTAGCAAATTCTTTCAGTGTGGAACAGCATTCCAATTATACTTCATTCTATGCTTCACATAGACAGCAAATGAGATTTAGAGTCTTTAGATTGTCTTTAAAGATCAGTAGAGCCATCTGTTTGGCTGGTCAGCAAGGCAGGGCATTCCTGAATATTTAAAGTGATAGAACAACTGCAGCTCTGGCCAAGTCTTCAAATACAGAACTGTGGAGTCAGATATGTAGAACAGTAAAAGAACTTGGCAATTTCTGGGGTTTGATATTCAAAAGGAAACCACTATCTATTTATTTTAAAATTGAAACTTGAATGAGATTTGCAAGGGTAGGTGGAATTACAGAATATTAAGTCCATTGTTTGACGCTATGACCCAGTTTTATCTTGCTGATACTTATTCCTCCTGCCCCAACTAGTTTTAGATGGTCCAACAAATGCAGCTTTTGTCATTTTTTTCTGTATTTCTCCAGTATTTCCCTAGTATTTCTGTGTTTCTTTCTCAATGTCAGTCTGTTACCCCCAGTTAGGCATCCATGTCTTGAATTCTTCTTTCCTGCAGTATCATTATGTACATGTGCAAGTATACCACTATCCTCTTTAGGTACATAGCCCAGCTACAGGTGGAGGATCTTTTAATCTTTCTCAGTAACTCAGTCCTTCTAGTCTCCTAGAATTTTGTTTAAATTAGTATCTAACTCAGTTTTACTCAGAGTGTAAATTTTAATTAACAGCAGGAGGCTTCCTGTTCACACAACAGCTGATCTGGGAATACGCACACTATCCTAACAGCAATTGCTCTATTTAGAATTAAAAGGAGCCTGGTTTCTCTTACCTGAGATGGAGGAGAGGTGGAAAAAGATGTGGTACATACTTCTTGGGAATCTTCTACTGATGGGTATACTGCACCATTGTCCTCACCAGCTCTAAAGCAGCAAGGAAAGAAAAGTTTTCTAACTGGAAATATTCCTTGAAACAAACAAACAAACAAACAGTAAAACACACTGGGACAAACACTGCAGGGAGGTTGAGAGTATTTGGGTGGAGTTGAAAGGAGAATTATGAAGGGTTCTCATCTACTTGGCAACACTGAGGAAAACAAGGTATGAAAACTTTTATTTTCCTCAGGCATTCCTCTTTTACCCTCACACAAAAAAAGAGAGGTGTTGCTAACTAACGTTTATGTTATGCCAGCTAACGCTACTGGCTTTGGTGTTTACACAACCATTCTCAAACAACACCACTGGTCCCAATCTGAATGCCCTCACACCCATTTTAGAGAAGACAAATCTGTCATCCACAGAGAGAAATTAAACTCTGATCTTCTCCCAGTGGAAATATCTGGAGATGCATACATCTGGACATGTAGTTCTATAGCGCTATTACCATTACACTTTCAAATTCCTGAAGGCAGCCAAGATTAAAAATTCTTTGTGTCCAAGTGCTTCTGTAATAATTTGGGGAAAATACCGGGGCTTGCTGCACTCAGTCTTCTAGATATGAGGAGGAAAAGGTGACCTTTCATCACATGTTCAACCCTGTCAACATGACTGACACTAATCCTCCAGTGTCCCTTCCCATGCAGTCAGTAAACAGTGGAAAAGGCTCTGTATTTGGGCATAATTGATGCCTTCACCATGGCCCACAACTTCAACTCAGTATTTCCTCACCTGTAATTGCAGGGATGCATGGGTGAAGAGCTGGGATAGGGACGGTCCACAAAGTGATCAATTATAATCCCCATGATAGGAGGGGTCCTCTCAAACTGTCTGCAAGGCAACAAGCAATGGTGTTATTGGCTTTTTCACTCTACTCTCTTCCCAATTCATGGTGCCCTCACAGAAAACCCTTGTGTCTATTAATGGGACCAGAGCATCTTTTCAATTCAGTCCTGTGACTTCAGGCATTCATCAAAAATTTTGAGTTCTAAAGCCTGGCTCTGGGCTACCCAAATACTCCCCTTGCTGCAAGACTTAAGCATGAGACAGAGTATTCTCCATGAAGGAGAATCTCAGCAGGAAAGGATAAGCCGGAAGGAAAAATTTAGGGGTTTGGAATATGAGGGGTTTAATTGTAAAACAGTTTCTGGCATGATCCTATTTTCTTACCTGGTTGACATGAAAGCGAGGTTGATTCTGTAGGCACAAGACAAAGTGATTGTGCCCACTGGGGTACCCACTGTCCCAACACGGACTGTCTGGAAACCTGTGAGGTTAAGGAATGACTATCAGTTTCACTGATTATTTATGTGCCACACTTTCCTATTCTGAGGTTACATTATCTTATTTCTATAGTGTCTCCTTTATCCCTTGCATCTGAACTCCAAAGACACACACAGAACCTATAACAAAGCAGCAGCACTAGGCTGCCTTGCTGGGAGGCTTCACCTGTGACTTCTGATGTTGCTTCCTATCTTGGTCTAAAATATCGCTCTGAAGTGCTTCTTCTTCTTAGCAGATCATGATCTCCTTTACCAGTCTGGCCCCCTTTCAACATACTCCCACATTCTTATTTCAGTTCTGGATCACCAGTCAAAACAGCAATCACCCTAGACTGTGTCAAATTACCACCATTATACTTGTTACCTTATAACACAAGCCTTCACTGGCAAATCCAGATAAAAAGCATATGTAAACCTCACACTTTCCTTATGGCACTTAGGAATAGTAATAAAAGACTAGTCAGTATGAAAAACAGTTCTGCTCTAGTTTATGTGTTGTATAATCATACCTTCTCCCAAGCCACTCAGTTGCACTTCACCAAAATATATCCTAAAGGAAAAGAAAAAAGAAAAATTATTAGGTCCATTTGGGACATAATGCTATACATTTTTATTTAATCTGATGAGCTGAAAGGCTGGAACTACTTTTCCTCTTTAGAAAAAAAATCCCAAAAGAAATGGCTAGAGTACCCATCTCAAAAAACCCTTCTAGCTACTTCAGAGGAAGACACGTCATGTAAAAAAGGAGGAAAACAGTAGTCTAATCAGAAATTTCTCTTCAAGTTTTTTAAGCTTCTGTGGCAAGTCTACAGTTCAGAGCAAAAACATGAAGTGATAAATTTCACAAAGAGATCTGAGTCTAAAAGCTGATGTTCATCACAAAACATAAAAGATTAACTCCACTGTAAAGTGATTTGGAGTCATCTAAATTAGGTGTGAAAACATGTCAAGGACTTATCATACTGCCAAAAACAAAGTGTGGAAGATAATAACCATGAACCACAAGCCATTCACAGGCTATAGTGGGTCGACATCAGTATTCAGATGAGTAAACTGCAAGAGCTACAGGAAGTGGAGCTGAAGATGCATCTTTAGAACAGAGTGGCTGGGCAGAAGCACACGGTGCACTACGTGCAATGTCACCAGGCATTTATCAGGTACAGGCCAGACACCCAACAACTGGGTGCTGTTTAGCACTTTAACCAGCACTTGCATGTAGAATTATTTTCGCTCTTCCCAACATGGCAGGGAAACAACACATCACAGCCTGCACTTAAGTTTTTCTTCAATGGCTCCAATGGAGGCTGAAAGGTGACACATAGCCCAAAGTTTTCTTCTGTCACTGATCAGCAGTAGTTAAATCCTAATAATTTAATTTTATTATCACTTGCTCCTTTTCAACCACATTTGCAGCTACATAGTGCAAGTCTAGAGTTTCTGCTGTTCATATTTCAAATAGGCAATTTCTGATTTACCTGTACAATATTACATATTCATGGCCTTGTTTCCTTGAGAGTCTGTAGGCTGGAGTTACCCTGGTTATAGCAAGCAAAGACTTCAGCAATAGAGACAGCCTGTTGTACACAGTGTATGAAACCTTGATTTCTTTGTCACACCTATGGAACACAAAGGAAAATAATTAGTCTTTTGTTCCTAATTAAGCTGCTTGATTTTGTTTGCTTTGGGTTTTATTTATTTTAAATAAAAACTAGTGTGGGCCAGTTGTTTAATGTCAGTTTTATTGCCAAAATAATAAAATAAAGCCCCAGTGTGGCTACCTGTATCAACCAACCAGACAGGAATCCTACTTCAACCTAGTCACCTGTTGTAAAAGTAATTGCTGAAAAACGCCATGCAACCTTCTACTAAACAAAAACATCTTTTCAATATTAAAAGCATTTATCATAACTGAGAATATGAATTCTTGTATCTGAGGAAGCATACTAATTGCACTGGAAGAATGAAAAAGGAATAAAATTACTAGTTTACTTTCTTGACAGCAATATTAAACAGTTTGACTGCTCCATTACACAAAGAAGGGTTCCCTCTGAAGTGTCCCTGGCCACACGGCCAGTCCTCATTGACCACGATGGATTAGCCACATTTCCTGTTTTCATCAGCTGCTAAAAACTACAAACACACACAAGGAATATGTGAAGGATGCACTTACTTTTCATTCATTTCTAGACACCAAATTTCCAGCTCCATGGAGTCCCCCTGGATCAGAGAAAGGATGGCAAACAAAGGCTCACTTCAGAACACAAATATTTTCATATATCATTAATGATCAGCACCAGCCACACCTCTCAACAAAGGTTTGTCTCCTGTGTCCCACTTTCCTGTAATGCAATGATAGAAAAGGTGCACTGGAAGCCTCACTGCACAATTACATCACTTGAGGGAATACCTTCCCCAGAATGGCTAAGTTCTTCATGGTCTAAGAAACTAAAGTTTGCTGCTCTGTCATTTGTGTTTTTGGTCTGAGATATTTGCAGTGAAATGCTTCTGCTAAACAATACATTTCTTTTCATTAGCATATTACCTAACTTAATAAAATTCAGATATTTTCACATTGTCTTGGATTAAAGGTACCCTCATGGGTGATTTAAGATTCAGGTTAAAAAAAAAATCCAAAACAACCCACAAACAAAAGCTGGCATCTGTTTGGACCCAGTTCTCACCTCTGAGGTTTTGAGAGAAATCTCCACACACATAGACCGTCCAACAGCAGGTAGCTGTCCTGCCAAGGCTTTCTTTGCTTCATGAGTAACCTCTGGTATATCTTTGATTGCCAAATTGAACTGCAAAATGAAAGAGATGACTCAATTATTTCTTTGAAAAACTGCCTAATGGTACACTGCAGAACAGCTCATAGACCCATACATAACATACTAGGTCAGTGTCCACTGAAATATTTATGAAATAGAAAATTCCCAGTTGGGTTCAGGCTTTTCATATTTGGAAATATTTCCCTGGTTGCTAATTCAAATGCTTTTCTCTTATCCTGCCATAAAAAACACACTCCTTTTCCCTCACTTGAGTCCTGTCTTCACCCACAAAGTTATCTTGATTTTTTTCAATTTTAATAAAGCCCATTACTACAAAGTCCTGAATTGCAGAGTTGAAAACTTCGGGCAGAAAAGTCAGCATTGCCCCACTCCCAGCAGATCCTGGAAACACACCTTAGTTGGCAGGAGATGCTGAGAGGCATAATTTGTCTCTTCTCTAATCAGCCCTTAAGAGTTCAGAGTGATTTGCTGCATATGAACAGTAACAACCAAAAAAACACCCCCCACCACCAATGAGCATAATTGAATATAGTAGCTATTCTGTGAATAGATATCACAGTCTGCACTGGACTGCACACACCCACACACACAGAGTTATGGAGTTACTTTAGAAAACATGACTTTACCCAGTCGGAACCTGTTGGGGAGGATGATGATCGGGTACAGATTTTCTCTCCAAGTCGGGCCTGGACAATTACTTGTACTGTCTGGAACAGAAAGGAAAAGATACACACTCATGTTTTGGGCTGAGCAGAGACCTCAGTTCAGAAACTGAGCTAGACAAGTTTCAGTCAAAAAAATGAAAGGACTGATTAGAACGTAGAGAAGTATTTTGCTACACTTCAGGTTTAATCAATTTAAATTATTATATATAACAGGCAAATGTATTTCAGAGAGGAAATCATTTTAGGTTGACCTTTCTCCGTAATAACATAAGGTGACCAAGTCAATTTTGCAATCAAGAGTTGCAATTTTTAGTAATACTGAAAATGTACAACTGTATCCTGAACCCAGACAACGAAACAAAAGTCAAGTGAATCTGTACATTTATGCCAAAGCCACTGTCAGAGTATTTACTTGCATCTATGTACCAAGTGAGGCCAAATTTTATAGTTACTTACCAACATAATTCAAAAGAACATTCTGGTATTATTGCTTTTGGATGCAATGCAGAAATTGAGATACACTGAAAAAGAAGAGTGGAGTCCTGCAGAAGATACCACCTAACAGCTGGATGGCGTGTCATGTTGATAAAAACCCAAAGCTGACAGAGGTGTGAAGTGCCTACAACTGATTCTAAAGTAGGACACTTCTGGGGGATGAAAGAAGATCAGAAGGTAGAAAAAGGGGGAAAAATATGTTTTGATAGTTACTCTCAGGCATCTCCTAAATTTGATACCACCTCTCCTTGCTTTGGTCTTCAGCAAAACAAAAAAATAAACCCAAACCTTGTTATTCTAGTTACAGCAAGTATGGCTTTTTTTCTTAAACAAGAAGGAAAAGTCATTTGTCCAAAGGAGAGAAGTTACCTTTAAAGCAAAAAATTTGATGAACTTGTCCAGGTCCTTCCTGTCCTGGGAACTGAGATCAGTGTCCATTGCATATGGCAATCTGAAATATAGCACAGGTTTGGGAATGAAGTCTTCCTTGAGCTTTTTGTTTATATTTCAAAATATTTTTGCTATTAGAGGCACCTTAAAGGAAATAAGCACCAAAGTCCCCTCCACCTGTCAAAACCCTAACATGCTAAGCACTTTGGAATGTGAGCATGAGGCAGAAGCACTCACTAATAGTTTATCCAGTCAGTGCAAAGATAAAAACAAAGACTTCAGAATTAAAACTCACTACAAGTTCGCCAAAACCACCACTAACAAAACCCCTAACCAATGAAATCAACAGAAAAAAAAACCAAACAAACAAAAATGAACCAACCCAAACAAACAAAAAACCCAAACCAACAAAAATCCCTACCCAAAACACTTCTACACTGAGTGAATGTTATACCAAGCTATCCAGTAGATATGGCAGTCTCTGCTTCAAAAATGATCTATCTTCAGCTGTCAGCACTGGTCAAAGCAAAGCTAAATTGAGTCTGAAATTCTAAAAACAGTATTTCAGTGGTATTTCAGCAGGTATTGAAATCTGTGTAACAAACCACTGCTGGAACAGGCTTTGCTGCTTCTTTACTTCTAACAAATAGTGCTTGTAGTAACACTGTACAGCTACAAATTTAACTACAACCAACCAAAAAGGCACAGTTTTACCAAGGAATACACTAAAGTCCTCTGTTCATTTCTCTTGAAAGCTCTGATAACAAATACTTAGCCTTCACATTCACACTGACTTGTTTTTCAAAATGATTGTTTCTAGAACACAGTGAACTTGTACAGCGTCTGTAGCAAGGCAGGGCAAGGCACTAATCTGATTTCTGCCACCAGCAGGTCACATGGCCTGGGATAAATCACAGTTTTTTTGTCTCTCAGTTTTTTCACATGTAAGTTAATGATCATATAGAGGCCACGGGGAGGAACGCCTTAATTAGCAGCACTAATAGTACTTTTTGCTCATAAGCCTTCGAAGTATTAATTCACTGTTACCTCCTGCTACTGTTTTGAGACCGCTAATCAGCCTGACGCAGCTTGTCAAACATCACATATTTACAGAACGTGCTGCTCATCACAGAAACGCTGGCAGTCTGAGGTCAGGAAGCACGAGCAGCTGCTGTGCACAGTGTTACTCAGTGTTCAATTGTTGAGCAAAGATGGAACTTGCAGCAAGGTATTTATTTATGCAAACAAAAGCCTTGCAGGATGAAGGGGCTAATTGTTCTATTCACACAGAAGAGAATTTATCTTTAATGACCACACACATGCAGCACTTCTATTCAAAATATCTCACTTAATAGCAGTAAAGGCCTAATGCTTTAGGAGCATCATCCAAGATGGTCTGCTAGATAAGAGTACTGGAATTTATAGAGCATTTTATAAAGACAGTGCTGCTTTTTGAATGGCTCTATAAAAAGAAAGCTGAACATATAATATGGTTGAATGTTCCTAGGCTACATCCATACTTCATTTCCTAGTGCTGAGCTGTTCTCATTACAAATTAAATTGAGAACTAACAACACAAGCCATTCAACATCGCATGCATTATCGAATTATCCTTTGGATATTTTAATCTCCTCACCAAAACTATTATACTTTCTTTCCCTGCCTTTACCTCCAGTAGTCTGAGATTACAGACCTCTTCCGCTTTAGGGGGGTACCAAAGGAAGTCTGCACTTAAAGTGCTAGATATTTTTTGATGCAGCACTCTTAAATTAAAAAAATATAACCCTTTAGTATAGACACATCCCACGACAGGAAAAAAAAAAAATAATCAAAAAACAAAAAACCAAACACCGAACCAAAAAAAGAGGCAAGAACAACCTGTCATTATTCTTTTGACTCATTAAGTAAAGCACTGTAAGGATTGAGAAGGTCTGATACCTACAACAAAATCTGGCTGCTACAGGTGATAAAATACTGCATTAAAAAATGCAGCTTTATTTCTTAGTAAAGAGAATGCTGGCATATGAATAGTAAGAAAAATCGAACTAGTTTTTAATGTGAAAAGAAGTGAGAGGGTATTTCTATGCTACCCCTGGAGAATGAGGCAAGAAAGTGTATATCCTGATGTTGCAGGAAAGCTGTCAAATGAAGCACACGTATTTGCCTTATAGAGATAAAAAAAAAAATTTTGATACTGACTATTGTAAAACATTTGGGAACTAATGGAAGGTGTGAGGCTCACTGGTCTGTCAGGAAAGGAAACAAAGATGATCATCTGCAAGATTCCCTGTGCAGTATAGGAATTAGTTCTAATGACCATATACTCAAATACCTCCAGAGGAGAGAAAGAGCAACCAGAGGCATGTCTTAAATTGAGATTTCAAAGAATGAGAGCCTCATGATTGTGGCCTGCTGCAGCAGAATTTGGATTCTTCCTGTAAGATCTCAAACTATTTGTAACATTCATGAAACATTTGGAAACTCACAGTTACCTCTGAAGCTCCAAACGCCAGCAAAAGTTGACTCACCAGAGCCTGAAGCAGAACAGAAAGAATGAGCCAAGGTTTCCTGCCACCAATCTGTAATTTCAGGGGGAAAATGGGACTTCGGAACTCCGCTCCTGAAATGTGTAAGGTAAGGGCTGTCATCTGAAGACCACCATCTCCTCATTTTTGTAGTAGGGTCTCTGATGATTGCCTGAGACCTGCTAAGGCTTAGGACAGTGTTCACCTTTAGAATCATTCCTGATAAGAGTCAAGATGGAGCTAGAATTTTAACTTTTTATTTACAAGAATTCTTTGCTGCTCAGTTTAGCTGCCACAGCTAACCAGAACAGGAAGAAAATTCTGTAAATTTAGTTCCACCAAACTCACTGAGCCTCTCAGGTCCTGTAGGTTGCATTGCTAGCAGGGCTTCTTGTTAAGTGCCACTACTCAGGCATATGCTTAGCTCAAGGAAAATGCTGGCTAATTTTATACTGAATAACAACTAGAAGGAAATAAACTTTGGTCTAGGTCAGAAACCGACAGATGACTGATTTCCTGTCACCAAAGTAATCCCTTCAGTAAACGGATGTATTCATAGGTACAATCAAGCATCTTGTCCATGTGGCTTTTTGCTTTGCCTCTCTTTTCCTGCAATGCCCATTTTTATACTATTGCTTTGATTCATATGCCTCTGTCTTCACCTTGCTGTGAACAGAAATGTCAGAGACAGATGTTTAAAGGAGAACTGCTACACATGGCTCTTTTGCCTAAAGCCTTCTTTCTCACAAGACTGAGGCAGAGTTTATCCAACAGTTCAACATCAAAGCATTATGCCTTATACATTCAACTGCTATTTATGTTCTCCTTCTCCAAGGAGAAGGACACATCAGCATAAGCTGATGGCGCTGTTTGCATGATGCAACCAACTGCAAGAGCCCTCCCCTTCACGCCTCGGTACATCCCAGAGGAACTACAGTGACCGGCATTCCATGCTCCAACACGGGAGCAGCCCCACTGCGGGCAGGTCCCTGTAACCCGAACACAACAGGTGCACAGCAACACCTGTGAACACCGTGGCATTACAGTTCTCGTTTGTGTCCGTCTGACGTGGCCATAAACAGGAAAGGAGCAGAAGCACCTGACACATCCCAGGCATTATTCATGCTACTGGGGAAAGCATATACAGGCTGCTTCCATCACCTTCATTTCACTCTGAGCAATGTCTGCTACAACTTAAAAGCCACCCTGCTTTCTTTTCAAACAAAAAACTACCAATGCAAAATAATTACTCATGGTTCCTATCCCAGAGTGAAATTAAAAAGACCAAAGGGAAGAAACCAGAGTGGGAATCACTAAGGCTGTGGACAGCTCTCATACCACGTATGTTCCTGGTTACCTGAGCCCAGACCAGGCTCCTTGCCCCGCCACACTTCCAGAACTTCTTTGTTACTACAGGACCCAAATCCAACCTCCAAACATGTCCTCTGAGAAGCTCAGGAAAGCTTGTTGAATCATGCAGGTAAACAAGAAGCATATGGAAATTTTTGAAGCTTTTAATACAGTGCCTTTGATAAATAGGCTTGACTGCCAAGAAAGCTTTCCTAGAATCACCTCTGCAACAATCAAGAAGCTTCACTGCAAGCAGGTGTTTTGAGCACATTAATAAGTAACTATAAAAAGATCTCCATAAAGACAGGACCCTATTTCAAGGCTGGGCCTACAAGTCAAACTCCATTATCCTACAATTACTTAAAATTAATCTGCATTTTGCCTTCTTAGTAGGTTAGTCAGAAACCTGGGGAGAGGGAGCAAACAGTTCTAAATTTCAAGGTGTGACTATCATTCTTTGCAGTTTATGGATTTTTTTAAAGAGATAATTATAGTAGACTCTAGAGAAGAACTACTTCACATAATACAACCATCCTTATGAAATCAAAGGCTCTGTAGCGTGCCTAAGTTTTGACTGATAAAAAGATAACTTCTCCTCCTGATCACAAGTGACAGATTTACCTCATAACCAATAAATGACTATGCAGCTTAGTAAATATCTTATTAAAGCCAGCACTGCCAGCTCCACTGACTTAGAAAGAATATTAATTCCTGTTGACCAGCAGATACATTCTGTACTTCCCCAAGGTCTAAAAATGGTATCGGTTCAAAGGTCCATCCTCTCATTTTGTTTGTCAAGCCAAAGTATACAGACAAAACCAGAATCTGCTTCTACATACCCTGTACTACAATCAGCAACATAATCATCACCTCTCAACTTCTGCAGAAACACATGTTCAAAAAAGATAAGATTATACAATACCATTTAAGCAAAATAAAGTGATCCTGTATGATCCTTCTGGACACCTACATATAGCCTGGCTCATCTGAATGACTTATTTCTTGCCACAAGAAGGAGGAGTCCACCAGGTCAGGCCACTCCCGCAATAATTTGGAGATGCTCTAAGCGTCGTTTGCATAGCAAATTAATCTTCAGGTAAGGTGGTAATTTACCATGTTTTCCCCTCTTGCTATGCACCTAGTCACACTGCTCTTGACATCTGTAAGGAGGCAGCTTGTAGGTTTAGTCCAGAGTGTCCCTTTTCTACCTGTTCACTGATATGGCAAGTGCCTCTACTCCCACTGAATCCACGGGAATGACTCTGGCGGCGCACTGGGAGCCACAGCTCTAACAGGAAAGATACAATGACTTGTAAACCTCTGATCTTTCCTAACATACGGCAAACTCGCATTTACGAGAGAACTATACAACGGAGCATGCAGTCTCACGTTAGACTCCTCCCAGCAGGCTCTGAAGCGTTTCGATTTTCAGAGGCACGGCTGGCAGCGGTTCCAGCGGGCCGCGTCCCCCACAGTCCGCACCAGCCGTTGTGCCAACGGGGCGCCTCCACCCGCGGCCGTCGGGCCCCGCTCTGCGGGCGGCGCCGCCACCTCACCGCGGACACGCGGGGCCGCACCCGGCGGCTCAAGGCCCACGCCGGGCCCCGTCCCCTCCACGGGCGGCCCGCAGGCCCCCGCAG
>VXAU01000120.1:376542-414744 GCA_013399695.1 Formicarius rufipectus
CCCGCGGCGGCGCCTCTGCCGGCCGGGGATGGTACGGGACGGGGCGGCACGGGGACCTCTGGGGAGAGCGGGGAGCGGCCCCTGCCCCGCCGTTTGCGAGTTCCTCAGAGCGGGTTTCGTGTCCGAGTGCCTTGCGCTTCCACCGCCCCCGCTCTCCTGCCGCCCCGAGGCACCGGGCTCGGTCCAGCGCCGTCCCGGGCTGCTGCCTTGGAATCACGCTTTGTGTCCTTGCTGTTGTTGTTTTCCGGCCTTGCCCAGACAAAACGTGCGGGAGTGTCGTTTGCTCTATTTGTCGTGGTTTTCACCGTGTGTTGCAGAACGCTTGCGAGAGTAGTGTTTGGCGTAAAATGCTCTCAGGTGTGTCCCTTGTCTTGTGAGGGACCCAACCCAGCGAATTCACCAGCTGCGGGAACATTTTTTGTTTTCATCTACAGCATTCCTCCAGACAACACAGAATTTTCTGTAGTGTTCGTTTAGTCTTTTGAGTTTACTTGTGATCCTGCCAGTACCGTGCCTTCTGCTGCTTTTGGAAACCAACTTTTCCTGCACTAAAGAAGCGTTTCATCTTCAGGAGTTGCTGTCGGTGGTTACATATAGGTTTTCCGACTACACAGTTGCAGTAGTGTAACAGGCTGATTCGAGAATTTGTGTTATCTAGATGCAAGCCCCTCTTCGGGAACTTCAGTAGTATGAATGTGAAGTCTGTGTAAATACGGTCAGTGCTCAGTGCTGCTCCATTTTGTTTGCAGTAGTGTAACAGGCTGATTCGAGAATTTGTGTTATCTAGATGCAAGCCCCTCTTCGGGAACTTCAGTAGTATGAATGTGAAGTCTGTGTAAATACGGTCAGTGCTCAGTGCTGCTCCATTTTCTTCTCTGTATGAAGTATTCTTTGGTCCCTATTTAAAAACCCAGTGTGTTCTTCTATATTTGTCCTTGTTTACTGCTCCACCCAGTTTGGTGTCCTCTGCAAGTGTCATCTGGCTTCTTTGCCTTTGCCACTCCCATCCTCTTTTAGATTGCTAATGGGAATGTTAAAAAGGGACCTAAGAATGACCTGCTGGTAATGTGCACTTATTGCCAGTCCATTACTGGGCTGTTTAATTTTGTTGTTGGGTCAGTTTTGAGATTGTGGTACTGGATTAAATCCATGCAGATTGGAATGCCTTATGGGTGATGTAGGCAACAGGTCCTGAAATTCTCTGCTATATTTAAAATCCATTTTTGTGTCCTGAAAGTCTGCCGTAATGCATTTTCTAACATCCAGACCTGTTTAGTTTAGCTTGCATGCCAGCTCTGGAGTCCCCAGTTAATGCTTCTGTAGGTAGTTTTTTTAATTTGGCCTACTTGTGTTTCAGCAGTGAGGAATAAGTGTGTTGTACTCATCTATTGATTTGTAGTAATGTGACTGTTCATGAGTAGTGCAGTTTCCTAGCGTTTTTATTCTTCCTAATGCTTGGAATGAAGAGTATATTTGAATCCTAATATCTGGACTTGCCTTTTCAGATTGAGTTGCTGGGCAGTTTATGCTGAGTGTTTACTTTGCTGACAGCTTCTCAGTTTTTTTCTTTTGCCCTTTTCTGAGTCATAACTGATCCTCTGGATTCTTGTTTGGTTGTTTCCTACTTTTCCATTTTCCATGCAGCATTTCTAACTTCTATGCAGCTGTAACAACCAGTTCTAAAGAAGGCAAGCAATGATTCTGTCTGCTACTATCCCTCTGCCAGAAGTTTGGCATTTGAATTACTTACGTTTTTAAGAAACTTCTGGAAAGATACTCTGGTATCTTTTATGCCATGGTTAGCAAGCTAACTGAATTCATGGTTCTTGCAGAGTTAGTGTTCATGTTAATACTTGTTAGTTCTACTAATGCAAACAGCATTAAGGTACTCTTTTTTTCCCCCTCTACTGAGTTTGTATTATCGGAGACCTAGTAAAGGGCATACTGCATGGTAGTGATTACCTTGTGTGTTTTGTATTTCTACCTCTGTGCTAACCTAGTAAGGAGAGTGACAGAAACAAAATATTATTAAAATATTAATGAGGAAAAGATAAAAGAATTTTGCTTTACAAAAGTGAATGACAGTGGGATATGCAGTGGAAGATGATTAATATTTGAAAGATTTTAATGGAAACTTATTAAATGATACAGTAGTTGCCAAATGAAAGACCCATTGATAGGGTTGCTTGAAACAAGAGGAGATGTACTTGCCTGCTTCTCAGGACTTCCCATAGGTTGTTAAGAACTCTGACTGGGATTGTTGTGTAGTGGCTGTTGTCACCATTTTTTGTAAACCGGTGAAGGTGCTCAGGATGATGAGGTGTAGGGCTTGAGCATGGGGAGTGGCATCCTAATTCGTGTGCTCGCACAGCTCCACTTCAGATGTTCTCAGGTATTTTGGGCTGTTGTGGCTGCGTGATTCCTACGTCCTTCTTCCTGGTATGTAGTACTAATTTTCCACCTTGAGTAGCATAGAATTGCTGAGAGGAATCTCTGACCCATGTTTCGGACAGTTTCCCCCCTCCCTTTTTATTTCTGCACAGTGTCAGTCCAAGGCCAAGAAGGGCAAGGGTGTCAAGAATTGGCTGTATATCTTTGTTCAGAGTCTAAATCTTCTTTGTCTCCCTTCTCTTCTTTAGTTCTGATACATCTTTGTGTGAAGACTTCAGCTTCTGTGCGGATACTTTTTGCTTCTTGCTGTTTTAACTTAATTCCGTATGAGCAGGAATATGACCTGTGTTTTTTAAAATGTGTTCTTGTTCCCTGTTGTTTTGTCTTTATTACTTGGGTAAGGAGCACATGCCTTAAGTGCATAAAACGCTTTGTCTTCATCTTATGGGTACTTGATGTTACTTCTGCTGCTCTGTAACCGGGGTGTTCCAAATTTCTTGTGTATGATGGGGCATACTGGCTGTGGCCCTTGAGCTTGAGGAACCTTGATGTGACTTTGAATGTAAATACTGGGATTGTGGAAATTTTTTTACCTTTCTGTCTAAATGAGAATAATTCTTTTAGGGGGTTGATCTGAATTCTATGCTGCTCTGTTTGTGTCTCTCTTTGTTGCTGTAGCTCTGTCTCTCATTTCCTGCTATGCATGATACTTAACTAAAGATGCCATGACTAGAGTACGGAATTGTGGGAACCCACGCTTAATCTTCTGGATCACAGTTCTGCTGTTTGACTTATCTTACAGCTGTGTGAAATTGTATTTATTCTCTTCCTGTCTTCTGGACTAAAACTAATATATGTCTTCTCAAGAATTCATTGAGTTTATATGGAAATTATAATAATAGTCAAGAAAGTGCTCCATATTCTCATTGGTAAATGAAAGTGTCAGACTCCAGACACAGCTGATGACTTACATTTATTTTTACTTCCCTTTTTATATTTGCCATTAATTTTCTGACTTTTAGGAGTTGATACCTGCAAGATTCTCTTCTACTCATCATCATACATTAAATTACTAGCTATTTACTGTATTTCTTTTGACTGAAAAGTTCTCTTAGGAGTATTTAGCTTATTTACTCCAGACTGGGAAGACAAATTAAGATTCTAATAACAGTCAGCTCCTTGTTGCAGTACTACAGGATCTTGAAATGACAGTGTACTATTGACATCTTTGTAATGTAATTGAATTTCCTGAGCTGTTTGTATTTTCAGTTTAAAACATGACATTGAATTATTCAATCACGAAGCACTAATACAAGTTATTTTTCTTTAGGATTTCTGTTCTGATTTATGTGGAAGCACATACTGCAGTGGATACAATTTAGAGCAGTGTGTCTAGTGCATCTGCAGATGATGTGCGTTTGCATTACTTTCCCACCTCTTCCTGGCCTTAATCAAGGAAAAACTTCAGCTTACAAAATTATACTTTAGGGAATATTTAAAAACTTTGAAGAGTAAAACCAGGGCTGTGTAATGAAAGTGCCTTCATGGTATTAGTTTTGGACTCTGTTGCATAGTTTCATCATATAGTTGCTTTCTCTCCTTCTCAGGTTTTTTAGTAATTTTTTTTATCTCCCCATATTTAGGGACACAGTTAAAAATTCGTTCTTGCTCTAATTAAATTCTTAAATTAAGCTACCTTTTTTTTAAAGAAAAGCATAATCAAGGATACGTAAGTAGAAACAGAACAAAAGAATGAATTCTACTTTTGCTTTTTTTCATTGTTCTGATTAATAATGCTTAAGATAATTGTTTGTTACCCCTCTGTGGACTGTCTGTGGTTGTGGGTTAACCTTGTTTAAAGATTCTAGTGCAATGTAGTTTTGCTTTTGTTTTTAACCTAAGAAGAGCTAATTCCTCTGCAAACTGAACACAAAGCTCATATAGAACTGCCACAAGTGGAGTTCAGAACAGACAAATCGTGTTGTTTAAAGTAAATTTAAATATGTAGCTGATCAGGTACATTGCGGGAAATTCACATGACCCTGTTGCTTAATAATGAATGTAGTCCCCTTCTTCTGACACTTAAGTTTTGACCCATGCAGCTGTTCTGGATATGAGTCATGTCACCTATTTTTTACTGATTTTGTTGTTGTTGTAACATTGTTCGAGTTCCAGTGCTATGTAAGTCAATTACTTACCAAATTAGGACTCTTGTAGTTGTTTGTTGAGCTGAGATGATGCAGTGCAAAGAGGGCAAATCAGCTTTTTTTTTTTTTTGTTTTACATAAACTTCTTAAAAATTTTGCTCAGACTTTCAAGTAGAGACATGAAAATGGTTATTGGGAATGGCATGATATTTGGTATGAATTGAATAATTTTTCATAAAACTGCAAGTATAATTCAGGTCTTCTATCTGGGATAGCATTTCTGGGGCTTCTTACATGATGTTGTCTTGCGCAATTTAGAAAAATGATGACATGATAATCTCCGTATTGCCGAAAGGAGAGAAACATGGATTGTAAACAAGGAAGGGAACTAGAAAGTCACTGGAGCTGTGTAACTCCAAATTATGTCTTAGGCATCTGGTATGTTCTTGGAGGTCTCCTGTCTGTGCATCTTGGAACCAGGTTTTATTGCTTTATCAATGAAGTGCGTGTAAAAGAAGGAGGGGCTGTGTAGTCAGAGTGCTTGGCAAGGTGATTTTTGACTGTTTTCAGTGTGCACAATTATTTCTTCTTTGTGCTTTTGAGCTTGTGGAAAATACAAGGAGTCTTGATAAGGCAGTTTACCTCAAAATTAAACTGTGTAAAATACAAGGGAAACAGACTTGTAGAAAATCCTATGAGGAAATAGCGTGTCTTGTGACTGCAGCCTTCATTCACTATGAAGATAAAACATTTGGGCTTAGTGCTGCATACACTGTTTTCATTCCTGTCTCATGACCTCCTGATCATTCTTGTAGAACCCACCCACATGTACAATAGCATGAATGCTAAATGATTGTGAATATTTATTACAAAAAAAAAATTAAATACAGTGAACAGTTCTCTTGAATATATTGCTGGTGTGCCAAGCCTGAGATGCTGCAGTTTATAATTTGGAATAATTGCAGTGACACACAGTATTGTTACTGCTGGATACTACCCTAAAGAACAGACATTTTGAAAACAGAAGTAGCTGCCTTACAAGATAGGGAGGTCCTTGTCCAGGGTGGAGATAGTTCACAGTGCTAATAATCTGTTTCCTCTTCTTTTCTATAGACAAGTTTGCTTGTGGTTTTGCAGGACAGTGACATGCCTCATTTTTAAAATGGGATTTTTTTGTTCTGTTTTGTTTTGTTGGGATTTTCTTCCTCTTTTGTGGTTTTTTTTTTTTTTAGTACAAAGTATACAGCTCACCCTGGCCCATAAGCTATGTGGATCATACCCATTTTACAGTCAATGTATTTTGGAAGTCTTAAAACTCAACAAAAGGACAATGATACAGAAACTACCCAGCAAATGCTTTCTTTGCACTGTTTTTTCTAAGGAGGCTTATACATGTGTTCTCTCGGGGGATGTCAGATTGTGAAGTCAGTGACAACTTTGATATTTCACTTAATGTTGCCTCTTTCTTCCTCAGTCACTTGAGATTTTTTTGGGCAGCAGAATTGTCTGAAATTACTTGGACATTTGTATCTTCTGATAGATCTCCCATTATAAGTAACATTTACTGATTGCAGCTTTTTTTTTTTTTAACACTGATTCTGTATACACACATTAGCAAAGGCTTTTAGGGTTGGGCTCAGCATGCAACCACAATGTCCTTTGGAGTGGTATAAGATTTGTAGTCTGAAAGCTGAAGGTCACATGGAATATCTTTTTTTGCCAGTGGAGAGTTGAATAACTTGAAATAGATAGTATTCAGATATTCTTCTTTGTTATCAAAGCCAGTTGTGCTCCCAGTGTGGTGGTACTGGAATTGACACAAAATTAGTAGCACCAGAGATGGAGAAGGGGCATGTTAAGAGATGGGACTATCATCTCTGTAAAGTGCTTAAGTTTCTAACTGGAATGGTAAACTATTGCATAATGCATAAAATATCTTGACATCTTTTCTGTATGGCAGTTTGAATGTGCTGCTTTTTATTCCTCTTCTGTCCTTACCTTTTTGTTGGTGTTTTCAGGGGTCCTGTACCACCATGAAGTATTACCAATTTAATGCTTCTCTTTGGTGTTCTAGAGGTTGTGTCTGTAAAAGTTGCAATTGAGCTTGTATCGCTCTAATGCTGGGAATTCTTCAGGCTTCTTCGAGGACAGCTGGTACAGAGCACTAAAAGGCTTGGGGTTGGGCTCTGTAATGCTCTTTCCAAAACTGTAAACAGCCCAGCATGTTGTCCTGAAATGCCCTGAAGGGAGAAAACTGTTAAGGAAAGAAAGCTTCCAATTACATAAAAATTTCTTGACTTTCCACTTTCAGAATTTCTCTGGTGTCCTAGTCCACCTCCAGGACATCAGTTAATCTTCCCGTTGTTGAACTCCACTTTGGGTCAGCCAAAACTGCCCTGTGCCCTGTTCCCCTCAAAAGAAACCCTAACCAACCCAACAAACCCCACAACAACAAGGAGAAAACAGAACAAATCCCTGTTTAGATGATCAGCTGTTAATCAGTTATGCTAGCATGGGTATTTGTAATAAAGCTGTTACTGATTTAGTCCACCACTTGCCTGAACAGGTTTGATCCAGTGAGCTGCAAGTTTTCTTTATGCTGGGCCCAAGAAGTATTTTAAAACCCACTGCATTTAATTTAAACTCTGTTAGTCAGATGACTAATGAGTAGCTATAAATGTGGTTGGTACTTCAATGGTTTATCTGCTAATGGTATTTAATAACATGCTGTCATTGTTTGACTTATATTTGAGGAAAATGTTTGGAGCAGGAGTTGGTTCAGGGCTAATTCAGACAAAGGATAAAGCTTGGCCTTCAGAAGGTTCCAGGGTAACACTGGAGTCCCAGCATCATTCAAGAAGGATACATTCAGTGTTTTCTGAAGATATCACAGCTTTTAAAAATGTTGAGCAGGTTAGCAGGGTACTGTGTAAGCGTTTCAACTCTGAGTTTTCTTTTGCTTACTTTTCAAATGGGATTAAAACATGAGTCAGAAGAAGCTGAAAAAACAAGGGACAGTCCCTGAGGGAAAAGCTTCAAGTTCAAACACTCAGGAAGCTCACATATGAAGTGTTTGTTATAACCAAATTTGTTGACTAAATTAGGACACACACAGAGATAAACTGTCTTAGGATATGTACTTGATTTTATATAGTGAAGATGACTTGGTCTTTCACTAAAGTGAAACTAGAGGTTCACGGACTGCAGGTGTAGGTGTTACGTGTCGCTCTATTTTACAATATGTAAACTTGCCCATGGCATGACCAAACATGAAGTTGTTTGGTAAACCTCTTGATTTCCTTGTTGCTGGTATACTTGAGGGAACTTTAGTTCTTCTGAAGGGGCTGAAATATTGCTAGGTTGTCAGAGCTTGTTCTTTTTCAGGACTAATTGGGTTATTCTGCTTGTAAATTTTCAGGATCTCTTAAGTTATGTAGTTTTTTGCCCTGTACAGCTATTGAAAGGCTGTTCTAAAGCTTAATATTTTAGATATCTTCAAACTTCCAGCTTCTTCCAGCTGCAGGTTTTGTATTCCAATGCTGTCCTATTTGTATGTTTATTCTTGGGTTATTGTAGTCCTTATTCCTTGAATTCACCCATACTGTTTTCTTAATTTTACTAGACAAAACTAGACTTAGTTTCCTCCTGTAAAACAGGCTTTTTGTTGCTTTTGTTCTGGGGTATCCTTCTCTGTGCTGCTTACCATCCGAATCCAGTAACTTCTGTACATGGGTGAGTGGGGCTGTTTGCAGAATCTGGACCAGGATCTATTAGCATTTGGTGGAAAAGGCCTTTTGGTTTAGGGATTTCTGTGTTATATTGTGCTTTTGAATATATCTATTCTAGCTCTCCTTGTTTTTAGCTTTTTTGGGTCTGGGCTTTTTTAATCATTACAGTTGTTTTGAAGAATTTGCAGCATGACATCTTGAGTTTTTGTGTTGCTTTCCAGTAAGACTTTTATTTTGTAGAATAATTCCTACCTAACGTTTGGCTGATTTTTCACAGATTATCAAAAGAAGGCTTATTTTACATTGTGGAGTTCAGCATCTCTAAAATACATGCTCCCCATGCTGTTTACATTAAGCATCAGGGAATTTTCACCTAGCTTGAATTTCATTGTGGACAGTTTCTTTTCTAGGAAAATGGATGCCTTTACTTGTTCATCACTCCAGTACTTTTTATTGTACTTTTGTGAATAAAAACTGGACTGCTTTATTAGAACTCATTTTCCTGGATTATCTCTTCAGACAGCTCCTCCCTGTAAGCAGCAGCTGTTTTAAATCATCTGTTCTGTTTTTTTTCTTTTTTAGGGAGAGTGGGAGTAAAGAAAGATTTGCTAATGACTGTTCTGAGTTCTGTCATTTAACAATTCATCTCTTGTGTACATGAACCTTTCTCGCTGTATATGTATGTTTTTTGCTTTATGTTGCTGCTTCCTCTTTCTTGTCTGCTGAATATAGATTGTTTTGTTCAGTGTAACATGAGTTGAGGAGAATTTATCTTCAGTTCTTAATGTTCCAGAGAGATGGCAGAGTAGTATGCGTGCTCTGCTAGGATCAAAAGGTAATAGCATTGAGGCTGAGTTTCTTGGTTTATCTATTTGAAGAAACTATGCTGGAGGGCTTTTGTGAGACACCACTCAAAAGCTGTGTAACTTTGCTGATATTAGAGTGACTATATTTAGTTTTTTCAAAGATTTATTCTTTTTCCTTCTAGACAATGGGTATTAATGTTTTCCTTTGCAGCTCAAAGTGTTCCAAAAGCATTAATCTTTACCATTTTGCATTACTTGGGTGAACTGTTGTTTGAAGAGCTATGTAGATAGAACGATGATGTGCAGACAGGTGAAATGAATAATCTTGATGGACATGGCCAAGATGTCACTGCAGTGTAAGGCTTTGGTCCAATACATGGTTGTTTTCATACGTTGTAAGCTATTGTGATGGAGCTGGAAGCAATTTGGACTTGAGATCTATCAATCATCTGACCTTGCAGTGATAATAATTACTACTTCTGAAATTTGAATAATTCCCTGGAAACTCGTGTGTCATATTGTAATTTTGTAATACTATTGTAATACTATTCCTCTAGCTATCAGTCATGCTTCCGAGATAAGACTCAAGTCTTCAAGGTGTAAAAACTGTATCTTCATAAATGTTTTCTTCTTTATTATGTACAGCAAGAAATCAAGGGAAGGGAAAGAATTTCAAGGCAGATTTTAAATTCTCTTTATGTGTGGTGTGCTTAGGGCATGTATACAAGGAAAGAAATACATACTTTACAAGTAATCTTTGGCTTCAGAAATGTCAAAGTTGGGCCTCTATAATGGAAGCAGATAGCAAAGGCTATGGGGCAGGATAGATTTTTGTCTTAAATCTAGTACTTTGGGATGTAAAGCTCTTACTTCATCTAGGTGATCAAGCTAAAAGCTGCCTTACCTGTTTGTTATCTTTCTAGGTTTCCATGAAGATAACAATTGAAATGTGGATAGTCTATTTGTAACTTGGTGGTGGTTGTCATCTGGAACCTGCTGGTGTCCCCTCTGAGCAGCTGGTGTAGTGTTGGCGACTGAGAGTCATGAAGGTTGTACCGGAGAAGAATGCTGTCCGCATCCTGTGGGGTAGGGAACGGGGTACCCAAGCCTTGGGTGCGCAGCGGCTTCTGCAGGAGTTGGTGGAGGATAAAACTCGGTGGATGAAATGGGAGGGCAAGGTAAGGTTGTGGGATAGAGCTGCACAACTTGATCTTGGAGTGGGGGAAGGGAGGCAGGGATTTGAAATAAATTGTCTTATGATTGTACATTTGATGTGTTACACTTGATATCCTCTCTGGCTCTGTCCAGTTCCTGCAGTGATGTGATACTAGATATATTCCTGCAGTGGGTTCCCCTTGTTATCTTTGTGGCTTAAAGTATGATCATATGACTCTTGCAACACTTCCTGCTTTGTTGGCTTTTTCAGAAAGTTGAGTTACCAGACAGTCCACGCTCCACCTTCTTGCTGGCGTTTAGTCCAGACAGGTAATTAACTCCTGGTTCATTCCCTGTTTCAGCAGTCTCCCTGCACTTACAAAAGTGAGGGAGGCTTGTGCCCATTGAGTTGTCCTGTCCTGAACAGCTGAGTGAAACTTCTGGTTCCTGACATGTGTGGATGGAACGTGTGCACCTTCCTAATCTCACAGCTTTGAGTGTAGTTGATGTTAAATTTTTGAAGTACCCATATGCTACAAAGTTCGAAGGAAAAAAAACCCAGTGCAGCCACCATGGGATTTCATAAGAAACTAGGGGGAGCAAAGGATACGTGTATTGAAAGCAGAGGTGGAGGTGGGATCTCTCATAATGTAACTTGATTTGACATTGATTGAGATGGTGCGGAGAATTGGGAGTGTTTATTTGCCCCAGATTGTCGCTCAGGTGTTCCTTCTGAGCTGCATGTTCACTCTGACGTTTGAGGTCAAGTTTGTGCTTGCAGATTCAGATGAGCTCATATTTGCATGAAAACCTGCAGTCTGGCTGTATGGGAAGCCTTGTGGCCATGGGTGAAACAGCCCCTTACCCTTTGAGCTCTACGGGGGAAAGCTGCTGGGTTAGGTGTGAACAGACCCTGTGGAGATGAACGTAGCCATGGTCTGATTTTGCTGCACTGTCCTCATGCTAATGTTTGTCCTACATTCTGCATTCCCAGGACTCTAATGGCTTCCACACATGTGAACCACAACATCTACATCACAGAGGTGAAAACGGGCAAGTGTGTTCATTCCTTGGTTGGACATCGCCGCACTCCTTGGTGTGTCACCTTCCATCCCACCATTCCTGGCCTCATTGCTTCAGGATGCCTAGATGGGGAGGTTAGAATTTGGGATTTACATGTAAGTCTTTCCTGAAACATATGTTCCTTTGATATTTGGTGGGTGGTGACTTTTTTTGTCTGAGTTTGTTTTCCAAATGTTACCTGGTAAGAGAGCTGTTTGGAAGCTTTGATGGGGACCTGTCTCTAAAAGCATAGAACAGATTGTAGCCATCCTCTTCTGTCTAGAGAGGAGGTGACAGATTATTCACTCAATCCTTCCAGGTAGGTCATGCTTTTAACCATGCCTGTTTAATTTTGTTAGGGTGGTACGGGTAATGTTGGAGAAGTTTGTTCAAGTTGTCTTTTTAGCTTATGTGAAAGACATGCCATTTGTCATTCCACTGAACGTATCTGAACTGTTCAGTACAGCAGCTGCTGCTCTGCCAGTTCTACATAGTTTGGTGATTGGTACAGAGACAAAGCACATGTACTTATCTGATTGCTCCAAAATGAAGCATTTTTACAGGCTGCTTGAGACACACTTACCTACAAAAATACATCTGCGGTCATTGTTGCAAGTAGCATTACATTCTAGACATGGCACATGACCTTGTATGAGAACACCTGTTGTTGTTGCTGAGAAAAGATGTCACTTCCAATGCTCTAGGTGGTCCTATAGACAGGGCAGATACATGGAAACGTAATGATTGCAGACTCTGTAATAAACTTCTTGTGGTTCTTGACTACTCGTTTTAGGGTGGAAGTGAGAGCTGGTTCACAGATAGCAACAATGCCATTGCATCGCTTGCTTTTCATCCTACGGCTCAGCTCTTGCTGATTGCTACTGCCAATGAGATCCATTTCTGGGACTGGAGTCGTCGGGAACCTTTTGCAGTGGTGAAGACAGCTAGTGAAATGGAACGGGTCAGGTGAGTTCCTGTTTTGGGGTGAAGAGAACACTTGTGTGTGAAAAATGGTCAGATCTAGGGAATTCAGAGTGTTCCTCTGGGATGCTACACCATCTGCACTGAAGCAGTGGAGGGAAGTGTTACTTGCAACTTCTTAACTCGGCTGGTAGGAAACCAGTTCTATGGGCAGGATGAAAGACAACTGGAAGTAATAGATCTTGGTTGCTTATGTTTGTAATAGGACATGTGTCCAGTAAATGTCCAGAATCTACTTCATGTTGTTTTGTAAGCTTGGTAATTAAACTTGTCAGCCATAAGGATGAGAGAACCCAGAAGCTGCTGGAACAGAGTGCTGAGCTATTACTTTGGTGAACTTTTAGAGGAAATGGCATTTCTGGGAACTTGATGCCTTGTTTTGAGCAATTTAAAGTAAGACAATGATGTGACATTCAAGGCAAGTTAATCTCTCCCTTTGTACCGTAATAATTTTGTAATATAAACTTGTATTCCTTACAATTTTCTGGTTATTTCAATTGATAAAGCACTACTTCCAGCTTTTAAATTCCGTATAGTGTTGCTGTGGGCTATTAAATAGCTGCAAATCTTCAGCTAGATAAGTACATTTTGTTCTTTTTAATGCTTAAACTTTTTGACATCCTTCATAAGATGATGATAGTGTTCACTATATTCACAATGTTCTCACTGCAAGTATATCTTGTGGGTTTTTCTTCCTTGATGTGTCCAGCTTCCTATGTCAGCGTGGAATGTGAACTGATACTCTGGCACTGCTTTTGTTTTAGGCTGGTACGGTTTGATCCCTTGGGGCACTACTTGCTTACAGCAATTGTTAACCCTTCTAATCAGCAGGTAAGGGGAACATCAGTACCTGTATTGACTGGCTAATTACAGGATGTTCTACTTTAATCTTAGTCTGTTTCTAAGCAACCTCATGCTTTTCTGTAAACCTGAACTCCTCCTAAGCTAAGTTCTGTCTCACCTTAGTTGGTCACAGGGACATTCTTGTGCTATGTGCAGGGCTAATAAAGTGCTTCCCAAAATGTGTTTCTTTTGCCCTCACTGATTAGTGGTGGAACAGATGTCTCAATGGTCCTCCTCTTTCAGTTATTTTGTGACATTCTTGTGAATTTGAAGCTTTTTGAGGTATTAATAATCCTCCCCTCAGCTGCTGATTCTTCTGTTTCTATGAACAGTGTATTGTCAAAGCTCACTGGGAAGAGGTTGTCTGGATCCATAAAATGGACTCTCAACCGGTAGTCTCAATTGGTTTCCTGCAAATCAAGGCCTTTAGAAAGGGGATTATCACATCCTTTCATCTATCTGGGGTGGCAGCTGACTTCTGGCTGTGTATTTGGAGGTAAAGGATTTTGCCTTGAGGTGACTGAACTTTGTTTCCTTCTGCAGAGCGATGAGGAAGTGGAAATCTCCGTGGACAGCACAGAGATGCCTCATTATCGTCAGCGCGCTATCCTTCCGTCTCAGCCTGTGAGGCGCACGCCCCTCCTCCACAACTTCCTGCATATGTTGTCCTCCCGCTCCTCTGGCATACAGGTGGGAGAGCAAAACAGTGTTCAAGACTCTGCTACCCCATCCCCTCCACCGCCTCCACCACCACCACCTCCGCCTCCAGCCAGTGAGAACACAAGGGCATCTGTCTATAACAGGCTCCGGGAGCGAGTCAGCTACCCCACAGCAGAGTGCTGCCAGCACCTGGGGATGTTGTGCCTTTGCAGCCGATGCTCTAGTGCAAGACTTCCTTCTTCTCTCTTCCCACACCAGGAAAATGCACCCTCCACGTCTTCTGGGGCCACTGGCACTTCCTTCTCCTCTGTACAGACAGAGCCTTATCAGCCCCCAGAGCAGGCATCTGTAGCGCAGGAGGAGCAGGGGATACTTAACAGGCCATCTGCTTTCAGCACAGTTCAGAGCAGCACTGCGGGAAACACCCTGCGCAACCTTAGCCTGGGCCCCACACGGCGGTCCCTCAGCGGGCCCTTGGCAGGCCACCAGTCCCGGTACCAACAGTCTGCGAGAGAGATGGCTTCAGGCTTAAGTGGGTCTGACTGGTCCAGGACAGTGCTGAACATGAGCTCTCGGTCTGAGCTGGAAGCCATGCCTCCCCCTAGGACCAGTGCCTCCTCCGTGAGCTTGCTGTCTGTGCTCAGACAGCAGGAGGGAGGTTCCCAGGCATCAGTCTATACCTCTGCAACAGAAGGGAGGGGCTTTCTGGCCCCAGGGGCTGAGGTGAACAGTGGTAGTAGTGCTGGCCCGAGCAATCCGTCCAGTATCCGTAATGAGCTCCAGTGTGATTTGAGGCGATTCTTCCTGGAATATGACCGGCTTCAGGAGTTAGATCAGGGGATTGGTGGGGAGCCCAGCCAGTCGCAACAGGCTCAAGAAATGCTCAACAACAACATTGAGCCTGATCGACCAGGTCCCTCCCATCAGCAGACTCCACACAGCAGTGAAAACAATTCCAATTTGTCCCGGGGTCACCTGAACCGCTGTCGTGCTTGTCATAACCTGCTGACCTTTAACAATGACACACTGCGCTGGGAAAGAAGCACGCCTAGCTACCCACCAGGGCAGGTCCAAAGCACATTTGAGGGTGTGCCTCCAAATACCAGCCAGGTGCAGCCTGCAGAGAGAACCGAGGGCAGAGCTCCTGCCTCTAGCAGACTGCAGCTGGGCAGCTCTTCCACCCCGCAGGAGGAGAGGACCGTGGGAGTGGTCTTTAACCAGGAGACGGGGCACTGGGAAAGAGTTTACAGCCAGTCGGCTTCAAGCAGACCTGGGAATGTATCACAGGAGGCCTTAAACCAGGAAATGCCTGAGGAAAGCTCAGAGGAGGATTCACTCAGGAGGTAAGACATATGCTTGCCCTTCCTCCTCTATTTTTTCTTTTCCCATCTACTCTTGAGGTTTTTCAGTATTTTGAGTTAAAAACCTTTTCTCATATGGCTATGTCCTATTCATACAGAGGAAAATAGAGACATTGTTTATGTCTTTCATAACTGCTGTTGTCATGCTGCAGGTGGGTTCTGAGGCTTCTAAGTCTGGACCTCTCTCCTCTAAATGACAATACAGACAGGCAAAAGGATGGGCTCTTGCAGCAGACCTCTGGGGTGAACTGTGCTCCTATTGTTTCCCAGACATGGCAGAGGGGTGGGAACACAGGATATGTTATGCTGTCCTTTGTGCCCCATACCATACATGTGCTACACATGGAGAATCTGCCCAGGGTTGACATGGAAAATTGAGCATGAGTAGAGAAAACTGCTTTCTTGAGTGCTTTGTGTTGTTGAGATTGTAGTTGCTAAGTTGAAAGGGTCAAAAGTGTGTGTCAGTGGTTTGGGTATATACCCAAATGTGAGTGTTTGGTCAAACCTCTACAGATTGCCCTTGATAAAATAGGTAATTTTTGAAAGTGGTTCCTGTTGACCTGAACTGGTTGGGGATGTGCCGACAACTTAAAATTTCAAGCTTTAGTGTATTCTTTTTTTAAGAAGGCGATTCTTGTTTTGGAAACATGTTTTTCTTTTACTTTGGATATGTTAGAAGAAACAGGACAAGCTAAATTGAACTTGCATCAGAAAGGACCTGTACTTTGTGTGAAAGTGTCTTCACTGGCTTGTATGGATGATTTGGCTACATTGGTACTTTGGATAGGATTTCCCTATTGGGTTTCAGTTTTGCATCATCTCTGTCAAATAATTTGTGTCCTCACCAAAGGAAAGGTCCAGCATTGCTGTTTCTTGGAAATAGATGCTTTGAGCTGTAGGAAAGCAAAATTTCCAGGCTGGATGCAGATCCAGCTGACTGGGGAGGCTTTGTGCAGAGCAGTGCTTGAGGAAAGGGATTTTATTCCTTCTTCCTGCAGACAAGCTGATTATACTCAGACTGGAACAGTGGCTGCCTTTCTTGTTGCCGTAGTTGCATAGCAAATAAGTGGTGGTGGTCATAAAATTATTCATCTGCTTCTCAATCCTTGCCCCAGTTTTTTTTACTAGCCTACCATAATGAGAGTCTCAAGCTGATTAGAAGATAGATACTTCTTTCTTGAGCCTGAACTTGCCTGCTGTTAATTGAAGTCTGATATCCTCTTGTCCCCTATTAAAGGGCAGAGAGGTGAGAAGGAGCTGACGAAAGTTAGCTTTAAAATGGCACTTGAATAAGTCTTGCATTACCTTTCTTTTGAAATATTGGTAGGTACTCACATCTCCACTGTGTCCCCTATTTTCTAGGATGAGTCATTGTAGTGTCAGAAATAACAGGGGCAAATAACCTTTTTATTAATCAGGCCGTTGGCACATATTTGGACAGTGAGATGTAGTGGGATCTGTAGATGTGATGTTTTCTGAGGTAACTGTATAATTTATAAGTGCCCTGAGGCATATAATTCAGTAAACCCCAGCCTGCAGGAGCTGGATGGGTTGCTGTCTAACAACTAGAGTCCTATGACTAAATCTCTGCATCTCTTTGCCTGTCATCCACAGTAGTTGCTGCTGCCTGCTGCAGTGGCTGTCACGCTGTCACATCTGTACAAGATTACTTGCCTACCTGGTCACCTGAGCAAACAGGTGCTTTTTGCTGAGACTTTAATTTGGAGTAGGTAGTTTGATATGTGAGCTTAATTTCAGAGGAATTCCTATAAGATGAAATCTTTAGTGAAACCCTTCTGAAAAAGGTTGCTGAGAAGCCCATAGAGGACTGTTTTTGTTTATTTGTTTGCTTGCTTCTGCAGTGTCCTGAATCTGTTGTCAGACCTTTCTCAAAAGCAGGCTTGGCTGGGCCTGTTTCCCTTCTAACTGAAGTCAGGGTAACTATAAAGTACTGAGGTAAGGAAGCTGAAAGCAGTGGGAAGCCTAGTATTAAATGCTCATGGCTATTTCCTTGAAGTAAAACTTAATTTCCTTTCTGGTTAAACACATTGAGTGGACTTGGGGACTTTATCAAATCTTTTCCCTTAAAAGAAGCTCTGCCTGGGAGATAGTCATATCCTGCTGGTGTAATTTTCTGCCATTCTCAAATTAGCTGTTCATATTTTTACTTTTTACAATAACAAGTCAGCAAGCACCCAGTTGTCTAATTTTTGCATAGAGTGAACATCCTCACACCAAACCGTTGTGTCTCCCAGACCTAGGATGTACTTTCTCAGTAGGAGGTGCTGGTACCATTCCTGCACAGCAGAGTCCAAATTGTCTGTTAACCTTTGCAGCTGCAGAAGCATGCAGAGATGGTAGCTAAGTCATTAGATGTAAGCTATGTAATGCTGGAAGTTCTGGGGAAAATAGAACAGGGCGGGTAAGCCTTCAAATCTGAGAGTACAAGTGGGAACTGAATACCCACTTTCAATCCATATAATTTTAGGCCTGTGGATCTCAGGTTAATCCTTACCATTGGAATCCAAGATTTTCTTGTAACCTGTTTTATAATTCTGTTCTTCTTTGTTTCTCCATTAGATGTCCTCATTGGGCAATTGAGCTCTGTATTCAAAGGTCAGCTGAAAAACTTAAAAATTGTGTCTGGAAACTGTTCATGTTCTCATTCCTTGTCCACAGGCAAGATTCATTCCCTGACCTCGCCTGTCTGTCTGAGAAGTAGGTTACTGGGAAGACGTTTCTGTTGAGGATCAATTAATTTAACAGGGTAGTTTAATGAAGGCTGTTCTTTGAATTCTGTTGACATAGCTATGTCAGCGGGGTAGGGAGAATTCTGCTGTTTCTGATGGTATTGGGCTAATCACAAAGGTATTAATAAGCATAATTTTTCTGTAACTTTCTGTTAATTAAAAAATGTGTTGAGGAACCATTGTAGTAATACTGTAATCTCAGAAATGATTCTCTAAGTACTTTAAGCCGTTTTTGCTTTGTGGGCCAATTGTGGCTGATAATGAAAAGTTGAACAGGGAATGAAAGAGGATTCTGTCAGCTGCTTGTTTGAGATAAGCTAGTGGGACTTTCTTAAGAAAATGATATATGGAATCCTAGCAGTGGTCTCCACTGAAATACATTTCAGTTCTTCAGTGACAGATACAGTGCAGTGTTGACTAATAAAATTGATCCAGATTTTCTCTTTCGTTATTTTAGTATCACATAAGTGGCATCTACAGAACTAGTGTGGTTTTTTTTCAGTAAAAAAATAATCTGGGTTTAAATCTATTGTTTCTGGCAATGGTACAGCACCCTGGGCCACAATATTTTTTTAATGGATATAAGGAGAAAGTAGTGACATATATGTACCTGTTGACATATTTAAAGCCTTATTCTGTGAAACAATACCTATAAATGGGGAAAAGAAGAGGAAAAATGTCCTCCATAGATACAGGATTTTACTATCTGAAGGAGACAATTTTGGTACTGTTTACCTGTTTATTTTGTCTAGAGATCTGAATGCATTACTGCAAATGAAAGGTATGCCCTGTCCTATTGCCACGCAGATTTGCATAAAGGCACATTTCTCAAGAAAATGCTTATTTTACTTTTTTTTTTCCTTCAAGAAGCTTTGTCTGGCAATTATGTTAAACTTTTCTAACCACTCCGCTACACTCATTCCAGAGGTCAAACTCTGTAAGCTGTGGTACCAGTAACTTCTGTGCCTGCATTGTATGTTTTCACCTTGCCTCATCTATTTAGACAGACGAGATACACTACTGTTATCTGAACTTAAGGGAAGTCTTTTGAACTGTCCTGGGTGATGGTTTTGTTATGCATAGAGGTAGAAAGGAGTGAGTGTGTGTGAGGTGGGGGAATTTTTGTCGGGGGACATTTGTATAAACTCCTTTGTTTAGTTTGTGAGTATATAAAGGGCAGAGTCCACAGTGCTGTGCAAATAATTGACTTACTGAAGTTACACGGCCTACCGAGGCACTGCTTTTTGATGTGTTTTAGTATGTTGGATGTACTGTGCACAAGTGACAAATGAGGACCAGATTCTCTGGAACCATTTAACAGGTTCTAGGGTCAAATTTCTATATTTTGTTTTGTCAGCTCTTGTCTGAGGACTCTGATTCCTCCTGCCTGTGTTGCTGTATGATGTTAACCCAGTCTTCTTTTGTGAGTGAAGACTGTTGCACTCAACCTGGATGAGAAAGCTATAGGATTGTAAATGTGATCCTGGTGTCAGTGCTGTACAGTACAAGTGAATTTGTCTGTGTTGTGTTTCCTTTAGAAAGTTTTAAATGCTCTGACTGTGGTTTCCTCTGTTAGCCGAATGTGCACCTCTGTGCCCTTCTCTTGTCAGGCAGGTAGAGGCCTGGCATAGCACCAGGTGCAGGAGGGTGGGAGCAGTGGTATCATTCTCACCTGCCTGGGTACTGCAGTGACTCCAGTTCATACTACATCTCTCTTTGGTTTTAATGGCCTTTCTGACAGCACATAGCTCTCCATACTTAGAGCACATATGAAAAGAAACGTCTACTTTGTTCCACTTTGAATTTTTCAGAACTTATTTCCATATTGCTTTGCTGCCACAAGGGGGTAATATTGCTTCTGTTCCTTTCTGTTTCCTTTCAGAACCAGAAAGTTTCTAAGTTCTCTTATAAAGAAAACAAGGTAGCCTGAGGACCCTCCCGAGTTCTGAACTGCAGCTTATCTCCTTTGTTACCATACATTTGCAGGTTCTTCAGACTTTGGGGAGGGGCGTGAATGTGGGGATCCAGAGGGAAAATAGCTCTGATACAGAATGCAAGCAAGGGAGGAGCTCAATCCTTCTGGCTTTTTTAATAGTCTGAAAGAGAGAGATAGGGATTTGAGGCGACAGATATTTTGTCTTTCTGATATGCAAATGTTCATGAGTTAGAACTGTAAAAGATCTTGGCAACTTTGTACAATTTGTCTGGACTTCTTGCTTATGGCCTACCAAGCCTGGAGCAAACCTTTCTTTGTAGTCTGCCTTCTCAAAGTTTTACTTTCATTTAAATGGTTGTTCATCCTCAGAAGACTTCCATAATATGTCGCTTGTTTTCTGGATGAATGCTTGGCAGATATTGTCTGAAATCTGGGCAGTCTTTTCCACGGGGCTGTGTTTGTTTATTTTCTTCTTCAGTCTATTTTGGGGCTTTTCCATATGAAGGCAATGAATATGTTTGGAGGTGGTGTTTTTGTTTTGTTTTTTTGCCTTCTCCTAATGCAAATAGGTATGGCTTTCTCATGGCCTTGAGGGGGGATGCCTCTTTTGGTTATAAATTTTAGATACAGTGCTGACTTGTGAAGAAACTGGGACCAGTCCGTGGTTAAAGTAAATTGACAGGATAGAACCACTCCCATTCCTGCCCAGCAGTGATGAGTGCTGAATATGGAAGGAAAAGAGTACAGTCACTTTTGCAGCTTGTTTCTGAGTTCGTGCTGGAGCCAGACCTTCTGATGTGCACCTTTGGTTTTTGATGTAAATGACCAAACTGATCGGATCTCTGCATGTATTGACTTCTGGTAGCTTTCTAGCTGTGCAAAGCACGGAATGAGTGACATATGTCACTCATATCCTTGCCCTAAAAACAAAACAGCCAGAACTCTTCCTTGCCCCCTGCCATCGGTACAGAATTGCCTAGGGAGGTGGTTGAAATTTACCATAAAAATAAGAGAGGAGCGTAGTGCTATTCACTTTACATTTGGGGGAGAGAGGACTAAAAGCAGGAGGGAATTACCTTATCTAAATCTACAAAATATGGTTTGTGGTATGTTTGTGTTCTGTCTTTTGTTTCGTTCCTTATTTCACAAAATCTGCGTTGTTACTATTTTCCTAATTGCTTACAGCAGTTATGGCTTGCTTGTTCGAGTATTTAATATATATTCTGACAGTTGTGTTTAGTTCACTGAGAAAGGGAGACTTGAACCAGAAGGGCATGCCTGAGCTGTGGAGAAAAGAGGCTGCAATACCCGGTGCTGGCTGCTCAGAATGCACATCAGTGGCAATGTGACTTCTGCCTAATCTAAATAGACTTATCCAACATCATTTTTCTCACTCCTTACATTCAGGTCCATTACTTATGGAAACCTTACTAGCCTTATGTCCTGGTATTTTGTAGCTTGGGTTCAGCATTTTGTTCAACATTATGGTGTGTTTAAGTTGCCTGTACTGTGGAAAGGAAGATTTTCTGACAAAACTTGTAACCTCCATGTGATAGTTTTGGAAGAGTTTATGCTGTGCTGTTTTCAGGCTGGTTAAGAAATAATTCCAAAGATGCTTGTTGCAATTCTTGAAAATTGTGATGATAGAGATAAGTAATATCTCAGCAACTAGTAAGGAACAGTGGAGCAAACAGAAGTTGTGAGTGAATTTGCAAGCAGAGACAAAAGGGTTGGGTTTCTTCTTGGGAAGAGGTGCTTAAGGGGAGATGGCCAAAACTGTGGGATAAGGAAATTATTTCTCTAAATTATAGCCTGGACACATAGGTGTGAACAAAGATTTAATTCGTCAGTTTTGAACATAAAATAAAGTCATAATCTGAAGGTGACATGAGCATTTGGACATGATAATTAACAGTGTTTACGAGTGAGATATGCAGCCTGGGGACAAACCTGGCAAGGACTGTTTGTTTGGCCTCTTCTAAAACCAGAAAATGTGAATTAGTTTTATCATGAGACTGTAACCATAGTCTGAACCGCGGGAGAGGCTGCCGTGGTATCTAAACGGTCATTTAATGCCCATGTGAGCCCTGAGGTTATTGCTGCCACTCTTCCAGCTTTGTGGTTTCTTTTTTTTCCAGACTGAGCCTGCTTGTCTCTTGTGTGGGCAGGAAAGACTTTGTTTTACTGACGTCATAGAAGTTTGAGCTCTTGAATATGCCACTGGTTACGTAGAAGAACAGGTGAAAGAAGTGCCTATTTTCTTGCACAAATATTCCTCCCCCTGCCTTTGCTGGTTTCCTGATTTAAGAATAATGTGAGGTTGCTAGAGCCCTTTTACTTATTCAGTGAGAGTTGATGGGGGCAAAAAAAAATGATGCCTTGTGCTTTCCCTCTTATAGTGACTAATAAAGGTCTCACTCCCTGCTGCTGAATTTCCCCCAGTGCTTTGGAAAGCTGAGCATGTATATGCAGTCTTCACCAAACTTGCAGAGGCACCTAAATGGCCTTTTCTTTTTCCTGATCTGAATGTAAATTTACATCAACGATTGTAGCACACCAAAGGAGATGCTTTCTCCCATGTTACTCTTGCAGCAGCTTGACTTGCAAACAAAGCAGATGTAGAAATAACTCTGCTTTCTTAGATATCTTTATGGTGTTTCCCTCTCGAACCACTGCTCTTCTGCTTTTTTGTTTTTTTGTAGTCCAGGTCTAGTTCTATGAGGAGTTCACATATAAAAGAGGCAGGTAAAGTTTGTTCCTCTGCAATCTCCAGGAAATGGGGATCCGTTTCCTTGTAAGTGTCTGTCTATGGGACTGTTCTTTGATTTCACCTGTTGAATGTGGCAGCAAGGACATTTATTGAAATTGAATTCCGGTGATGATTCTTAGTGAGGATGGAAGAGGTATGTGCTTCTAAACATTTTTGCTTCTCTTGAGGAGTAATGAGGTCTAGAGATTGGGTGGGTTGGCTTTGGTTTTCATTTAGAATTATTTTTTTAATGTGCATGATGTGTTTTTTTGTTTGGTTTTTGTTCATTTGGTTTGAGGAAGGCCTATATGAGGTGACCATAGAACAAAGGTCTTGAATAAATGCAGATTACTTAGAAGTTTAAAGACAGCTGACTTCAAACAGATAGCTATGTGAGGACACCATAAAACATATCCATTCTCAGCTTTCCTGCAGACAGGAAAGAAGTGTGAATAGCTTCACTCTTTTGAAAGCCATCCTGAGGCTGTCTCCTCTGCTGTCTGCACATGGTTTCCTTGCAGCCACGTGATCCAGCTGCTACAGGGTGGGCAGCATGTCCAGGCAAGCTCCTGTTTTCCAGCTAGGTGCCCTGAGATCATGCAATTTTAGTATTCTGTCTAGGGGATGATGCTCCACTTATGATTAATGGTGATCTGTGACATGCTTAAACTATCAAATTGTGATTTCTAGAGCTTGTTGTATGACTTCAGAGAAGTCACATAAACCAATTTTTAAATTTCAATTTGGTTTTATTTTTTGCCAAGAAATAAATTATGGGTAGGCTCTCAGACCTTCTGTTTCAGATCCACTTGCTGGTCTAAAAACTTTCTGTAGCTTTCTTCAGAGTGGGGAAGAGCAGGAGATGTTGACAGTATAAGTGTGCCCTTTTTATGCTAATACAAACCCTTAATCTTTAGATGTGCAGTCACTTTACATATATTGCATGTGTGCACTCATTCTTTATGCTCTTTAGAAATGCACACAGCATGGTGTGCCTGGAGGCAAAGTGCCCTTGTCCAGTTCTTTTTTCCTTATTACAGAATCTGGACTGGAGAACTTGCAGTAGGGCAAATTCTACTCTCTGGGGCATCTACTCTCTGGGCTTGGAGCAAGAGGAGAGATGGGAACCTGTGATCTGACTCAGTAATACAACTGTAACCAAAGTAGTAATAACTCCTAGATTTCTCCACTTGAGCTGTTCTGGTCTGTTGAATAGCTACCATGCATTTTAAACATTTTCCACATACATATTTAACTGATTGCACCAAATGGCTGTTTGTGTGATGATGTAACTGACTCCCTCCCTTGCTCTTCTTGAGAAAGCACCTGCTGGAACTGAAAGCTGTAAATAAACAAGGTTCATTATCTGCCAGGAAACTGACTCATTTTTCTTCTTGAAATGCGTTGGTATCAAATCTTTCTCCTGTCTTCCTGAAGTGGGAAGACTGGACTAAGTGCCTGAACTACCCTGCCAGTCATCTTTTGACCTGGCTTTTGTCATTACTCCAGCCTGAAGAAGAGCATTTTAAAGGAATTGATTAATTTGTGGTGAGACCTCTGTTTTCATAGCTTTAGAAGCCTATGGAGATAACAATATGGCTTCTTACCCCTCAGAAAAGGCACCTCTGACGCCTCCTCTTCAATTCCCTATAAAGAAACATGAATTCTGTGTAATTATCCCAGAAGCTGACGCAGATCTGCATGTGTGGGTAAGCAGAGATTTCTGCTGTCCTCACAATCTGTGGTGTCGGGAACTCCCAGAACAAGGAGGATTTGCAGCAGGCATTATACAGATGAAGGTAGGTAGAAGAGTCCTTAGAAGAGTAAAGCTGTCTGCAGTCTGTAGGAGTTCAGTGTCTTGGCTGTGTTCTGGCCATGCTTTCAAACCTGTTATCATAACTAGGAACCCATATCCTCTAGCTGAATTTCTGATAAAATGGCATGTTGTTAAGGGTCTAGGTAGAGGAATGCAGTGTCTGTCTTCAGGTTGGCTGAGGTGCCTGCCCCATTCTGAGCACGTCTGTGAAACTGCCACTGTAGAGCAAAATAGTAAACACAGTAGCTCGAGCTGATTTAAATTTATTCTTCCCTCCCTGTCCCTCAGGCTGTGTCCTCTGCAAAATGAAAGTGCAAGATCTTTCATCGTTCTTTTCATGTTGGAGTTATTGGCAAACTAATCAGTGCTGCTATAGATGGTCTTGACCCTTTTAATGTCTCTCATGGATGTGTGCTTCCTCTAGCCTATTGAAATGACACAATCATTCCCTGGGTGCTGTATGATGAGGACCTCTGCATAATGCTCGTTCATCTTTTGTTCTGATGTGCAGCCTTTTTCAACAGGTGAGGTAATAGATTAACAGTGCAATCTTGTGTCACTTTCCTCAGCCACCCACCTTCCCTATGATGAGCTCCAAAGGTGCTGCTGTGTAGCTCCTGTGGTCTCAGGTGGTAAATGGAAGTTGAAGTTCCTAGTCAGAGAGCAGAGGTGCAGTAGCACAATTCCTATGTGGTATTGCTTTCTAGTTAAATTAAAACAAGTAAACTTTAAACATGTTCTTCTTGATGTTCTGCACCCTACCTTGTGATTAGTGGAACTCAAATCCCAGTGCTCATTTCTGCTGTTCACACTCTTACCTACAGTTCTTTGTTTCATGTAATTGTGCTCTTTTTCTCTGGACTCCTTCCCATCTTGGCTAAAGACCTTATGTGCTTTTTTGTGACTGAGAAATCCTTACAACTTCTTTTCAATAGGATTGTTGCCCACAGTATATGAAGGGGAAAGATTGTTTTCAGTGATAACTTCTGCCTTATATCTTCTGCTTTACATCTACTTCCCTGACAACTCCATACCTCCAGCTCGGAAGAATGGCTTCTGTCTCTGGTTGCCCTTCAGAGTTAGCACAAGTTCTTTCCCACAAAGAAGCCAATGCATTCTGCAAAGGTTATGTTTGGACCGTGTCTGTGATCTCGTATTGCATCTTTCCATAAAGAAAGGAAATTTTCTTGTAAGGGTTACTCATTATGTGGAATAACCAAAAAAAAAGAAGGCAATGAAAAGGATGGATAACAGGGTTTGGATACTCATAAGAGAGGCAACCACCACCTCTGGTTCCTCACCAAGGTCAAGTTGTTTGGCACAGATGTGAACAAGAAAATGGAGGAACTGACTGAAAACTGCAAAAGTGAGGGTTGAATTTTTAATGAGTAGTGAAATTTTCAGGTTATTTATATTTTGTAGGTGGTTACCAACTATATTAAGAAAGGTTTGATCCTTTTGTTTGACTGTTTCTGACCTGTCTTAATCCAGTCTTGATGTCAGGCTAAGTATGTCTAACCATAACCATGTGAAAGCTGAAACTGTCTAGAAATGTTAGCTTAGAGGTATCAGAGCAGATTATGTTAAGTACTTAATTTTAGAAATCATTTTTTCAGGCAATCTTTAGAACTGCATACTGATTGCTTTTTTATTTTAAGCTTGAATATGAAACTGGTGAATAGCAATAGTGTTTTTCTGTTTGACAAGAACTACAAAACTTAAATGGCAAATGAAGCTATGGAAAAAATGCATAATGGTTTCTGCTTTTACGTGATTTCAATTTGCTCTTTGAAAGTAGGCAATACAAATACAGATGTCTGAAATAATTTTTTCCTCTTCTTCTGAGAAAAGGGAAGGGAAAAATACCCAAGCCAGTGGATTGGATTGTTTGAGATTTTTATTTGCAGTAGTTTTCTAGTGTTCTATTGAGACTATAATTTATTTCCAAGAATTTAGTTTGTTAATAGTTAAAAATTGGGCGTAGGATTTGAGAGAGGGCCGTGGTGTTATTGGGCAGCTGGAGAACATTCAGCTGTTTTCATGCTTCAGCTTTCTTGTTATGTTTAGGTTATGCATTGCCTGGCTATAAGAAGATGACTGAAGGGAATCTAGTTTTAAACTGTTGCTATTCTTTACTTCTTATGGGGAACCACAGGAGCACATCCGGAGGGACAAGTGCTCAGGAGAACTGAGTGCTAGCTGTAAATTGGAGGGCTGAAAAAGGGATGTGATATGAAGTAGTGTGATAATTTTCACCTCCAAATAGGCAGTAGGGAATATGAGTCTTCAGGGAAGAAACAGAACTAGGGGAGGAAAGTAAAAGAAGCTGCCAGAGTTGTTGGTGTACTTTTCTTTCAGAGGATAACTAGGAATTGCTCTGTTTTAGCGTCTCTTCATAGCTAAAGGGTGGGTCTGTTGGGAGGGGTAGATATGACTGCCGTCCTTAGAGTGCTTCATTTTACTGGTTTTCGCTGGTTATTGGTGTGCAGCAGCTTAGGAGGATGGTAGCTGACTGAACACCCTTTTGATTTTAAGGAAGCTAAACCTCAATTGTGTTTAATGCTTTCTTTTTGGATGGAGATGAAAACCCTTCCCTCAGTGTGGCTTGGAGTAGTGCTACTCAGTAAGGTGTGTGCTGACAGCAAATCTAAGATGTAGTGTAGGGCTTACATATCCTTAGGAACTTTTACTGAAAAGTTATATTTGCTGCAGTTAAGCATCTTCTCAAAGCCTGACAAAATGAGTCATTCTGTCCCTAAAGGCTTTGGTGGTGATCTTCACCTCCATGAGGAGTATGTGCGTACAGTCCAATGGCTGATGCACTCTGAGAAGGTTTCTTCATGACTTTCCCCCCCTCAAGCTGCAGCTTCTAGCATTTGCCTGCTTCAATCCTGAGAAATTCCTGTTTTCTGCTTGTAGTGTCTCGTATGCCTGCACCCTCTTTCTTTCTCCCTTGACTAGAGGTGTCCTGTAATTTGGATTTTGCATCCTTTCCCCCCTTGCTAGCAGTTACTACAGACATGGGGTAGCAGAGCAAGTGTAGAGTGGCAGTTCCATAGCTACTGATGTCTGACCAAAATGGAGTATGCTGAGATCTCAATGCTGCTGAACAGAGGCAATTTATATCTTGTAGTAGTTTTAGTTTAAAAAAATAAACCAACAAAAAATGTACAATCCCCCTCCTCCTGTTTTAGCAAGCTGAGGCAGAAGCATTTTTCAGGGTGAGCAGAGTTAATCATCATCACTGCAGTATTGACTGACAACCTGGAGGATGATAATATGTGATTTTAATTTTTTTTCCTGGTGAGCGGGGGAGGAGAGCGGAAATTGCAGTTTCTCTGCTAATTGTACTTTAGATGTCATTTGTGACAATTTCATATTGTCTAGACAGAGATAGTTGGAGCAGTTGCTTCCACCGAGCCTAGTGTTAGCCTGTTATATATCTGGGTAGCAAAAATGGAGGATGTGGCAGAGGAGGAGGTTGCTGTGAGCTGCAGAAAGGATTCAGGAGTCAGCATGGTCTACTGAAATGTTTCAAAAGGTGGTCCAAGCAATATGCATTTCTGTTCTCTTTTTGCACATTTCTCTGTTGGAAACTTAGATGTTTAGTGGCTAGCAGTTTTCTGTAACAAAGCTACTTCTATTCATACATGGGTTATGTTCATCTTCCTTAACAGAAATACTAAAGTTTATCATTGACCGTGATAGGATATTGGGCTGCCTTGCTCTTTGGACTTACTGAAAGCAGTCTTTGTCTCCCATGGGACTTTGGGTGGTGAAAGCTGAGTGTGACACTTGGTAGAGTGCAGCATGGCTTACTTTAAAAATATTTATCTGTGCCTTCCTGGGAGGCAGTAGGTTACACTACAAGTGTCACACATGGGTCACTTTATTGATGATTATAGTGGTGTATCTATTATTGAACCCATTTGTCAGTACCAGATGCATTTGGATCTGTAACTTTAGGTCTCAAAGGCTCATTCTAGAATGAGTTAGTTAAATAATAGATTTTATTTGTGCTTAGTATGCTGACTCAGTACAGATACTGTTATTCTGTGGAGCATTAAGCACAGAGATGGTCCGTCTGGATCTCAAGCAATTGGATGTTGCAGAGTTTTAAGTTTTACCTATTTTGTGTGTTTATATCCTCCAGTTCATTGCTCTGTGATCTGAGGAGACGCAGTTATAGGACAATTAATTAAGGTCTACCAATCAACTTTAAAATCAGCTACAGCTTTTAGCAGCTACTGTTAACTGAATTTTCTTTGTCCACCTGATCTGAATTTGGCCCTAGTATGTGGCTTGTGTGCTTCAGTGTGAGGTAGTGCAGGAGCTGAGTTTGGTCTTGGCAAGCTTGGAAAGTTCTCCTGGAAAAGCCATATTACCTGACACCATTCAGCTCGAACTGTGCATTCTCAGAAAGGGTCCTGGGAAATATGTTTGAGTGCTATCCTGCTTCTCACAACCCTATAACTACTGGTCTTAGGGAGCCCTTCTGGTGAAAGAGATGCTTCTGCAGCAGCAGCAGCTCCTGTTGCTACATGGGATGAAGTTGCAGGCTGTTCAGGCAACATCACAGGGCTTTTGAAGCCTATGAGAAGTCTTTTCACCTGGACACTTTGCCATCCTGTGGCTCAGGCAAATGTTAGTGTTTTACTAAAGTAATACATACGTAAAGTAATACGTATCTGAGGTGCCAGGTACCTGCTATAGCAAGATTCTTCAAATATTTATTTCAATGATTGGATGGGATGTTCAGGCAAGAACTATAGATTCCTCGAAGTGCTGTTCCAAGCAGAGAGTCTCCTGACAGACGCACAGCAAGTCACAATGACGTGTACCTTGCTTCTACTTCTGCACCCCCGTGGTGTCCTCTGGTTGGTACAGGTTTTGATTTCCTTCAGCACAGCTGCTGGCGTTGCTTTCTAAAGGTGATCCCTCGAAGTCAGTAATCTTAGACAGCTGCCTTTCCAAAGGCGAGAAGACAAGTAAGGCTGGAGAACACCAGAATACTTCTTTCTAACAGAGTCTGCTGGGCTGTGCAGCATGTGCTGGTCATCTTCCCTTCTGGCTCTGATTTTACTGTGTCACTTATTGGACAGATGCTGAAAGGCTGGAAAAGAGGGTGGGATGTATAGTGTCTAGGGACCAAGACTTTTGACAGGGATGAGTTTGATGATTATTGGTGTGTGCACGTTATCACAACACCATGGGCATCACAGGGAAATGGCATCAAACAAGTCTGTTGAATTGTGTATAGGTTGCTCACATCAGGAGGCAGCTGCTGTTTCTAGGACTGTGGCCCTGCCAGAATCTGCATGCTGTGGGAGCTCTTTCTCCATGATTAAGTCCTGATCAGGGAGGATGTTGCAGCAGGGTGGTAACCTTGGCACGTCCGGGTTGCTTGCAAGCTGCTGGTTTGGGGCTACTCTGCACAGGCAGCTCTGAAGAGCAGACTGTGGAAAAGTATGTTGGTGCTGCAAGTGGCACTAACCTAGTCTCTGAACTCTGAGCCAGTGGTTAAGAAAGGGATAGCTGTCTGACTAGGTAAAATATCCCTTCTGCTAATTTCAATGTGCCTACCTTCCCCTCAGAAGAAATTAAAGCAGTTTATATATAATGCAGGTGATAGGTACACCTCATAACTACAGAACTTCAGGTATACCTGAAGCTGTAGTACTGTTTGTTGTGGATTAGCTGCTTTTGCACATGTTAGCATATATTTGAAGCAGAAGACAGGGCTTGGTAAGACAGGAATGAAGTATAACAACTTTCTGGGGATCCAAGGCATTAGCAATACCTGTCAGTGTTGAAGGTTAGAGCTCTTGACTCAGTAACCTGGGAACTTGGGGTATTAATTCATCCCACAATTTAAGAGATTTAATAACTGCTCTTGAATAAGACAAAGGATTGCCAAGCAACTTTTGCCAGAAGGGACAGGATTTCTTGCCTTCGATAGAGTCCCAGTGCTTTGTAGTAAGTACTGAGTTTCTTGAGGTGACGTGTTCCTTTCCAGCTGGAAAACTGGAACAATCTCTTGCTGTTTTCTGCATTCTAGATGTATAATATAAAATCTTTTTTTTATTTGCCAGAAGGCAGTGAAAATTTGTCTTGAGATCCTGACAGGTGGGCTGCTGCTGGAAAAAAACACATCTCATTTCAATTCTGCTGTCTTTATGTAGCTAGAAATGGGAAGGTGGCTATGGATTTTATCTATTCTTCCTGTTTCCTATGTTAGTGCTTGCTGTCACTGCAAATGCTAACTGTGCATTAGCAGTGTGGGGCTAAGACTGAGAGATTCAAGTCTTTCTCAACAGTTGTGTGTGGGGGTGCACAGCACAGATGTGGTGTTGGACCTCTTTGACTTTCAAACCACAACAGTTTTCATTAAGTTACGGATGGGAAAACAAAATCTAGCAGTTCTGAGGCAGGAAGGCTTGAAGGGAATTTAGCAGTCTTATAAACTTCACCAGTTGGTTTTTTCCACTTTCCATGGCTGCCCCAAATCATCTCTTGTGTTAGTCTAATGGCCACAACAGGCCATGAGTCAGTCTTGAAACAGTACCATCCTCTGCTTTATGGCAGAAGCTAGATAGAGGTGCATGTAGAAACCAGAGCTGAGGACATGTTCCTGCTATATGCTTCTGATTCTGCTGCCTTCATGACTCAGACTCACTTCTCACATATTCAGGCTCTTTGGCTACATTTGCATACATTTACTTTGAGTGAATATTTGGTATCTCTCCCTGTGACTGAAAAATTACAGAGGAATAGAACTTTTTTTTTTTTGTAACTGAAAACCTCTCTTTTCAAAGCCTGGAGGATAAGATTGAATATCTTACTGTGAATAAACACTTGTGGTGCCCTTAAAATCCATATGCTGAGATGTGTTCTTTGTCTCCGTGGCACATTCCATGTGAGGCCACTATTCAGGAGGTATGAATTTGACAGATGGCCAGTGCACTGGTAGTGTTTATGAACTTGGCGAATCTGGATGGCTTGTCTCCAGAGAAGTGACATCTGCATCTTTCTCTTGGAGCTTGGAAGATGATTTGCTACCACTCTTCTTCCCTACTCGATGTATTCTTTCTCTTTTGCAGTGAGAAGATAACACTTTGAATAACTATGTGGTGAAAACACTTGTGCCATCAGTTAGTGGTTCACTATGTTGCAAAATTCTCTGCACTGGTGATAGAAATAGTCTTAAGAGGTTTCAGAAAGAAGGGCATAAATAGGAGGGATGTTCCTGAATGGTCTTTGACTTGATAGTTTGTTTTTCCTTTCTAGGAGGTTGCTGGAGTCTTCCCTCATTTCATTATCTCGCTACGATGGAGCAGGATCCCGGGAACATCCAATCTACCCAGATCCAGCCAGGTAAAAGTTAAATGCACTCTAAATGCATTTAAGTTTTATAGACAAAAGCATAACTTCGGTATAACTCACTGAATCCTCTGGGAATGGTTCTCCTTAATGACTTACCATGGGGATAGAGTGCAAAATAAGTGAGAAGATGCTGTTAGGTCTGGGGGAGAATGAGGAAAGGAGGAAGGAATTTCTTTTCAAGTAAGCACCTAAGGATTCCTGAAATCATTTGAGATGGAGAACACTAGATGGCAAGCAGGTCCAACAGTAAATGAGCTGTATCAATTTATTTGAAATCTCTTTTGAAGAAAAACAAATGCTCTATTCAGGAGAAAGAGGGAATACAGGCAAGGCAGTTAGGAGCTGGTGTGAGCAGACAACGTGCTTGGAAGAATGAATTGTCTCCGTAAATGTATCTGTGTGAGAGAGCATAACCAGGAGGTTATGTATACTTAACTAAGAACAAAATACTGACAGTTATTTCTGAAGAGTCATGAATCATTGACATTAGACGTAGAAACACCTGTAGTGCTGCTTAATCTTCAGAAGAGGTGGGAGTGTTTCAGAGGACTAGAAAAAACAAATGTGGCAGAGTTATCAAAAATGAAAAGCAGTGATCTTTGCAGTTTCTACTTAGTGTATTAAGAAGCAACAGATGGGATAATGTGACCCATAGACTGTGTCAGAAGAAATGATAGAATCGTGAACAGCAAGCAGTTTTGGAAGCTTTCAAAGAATAGATCGTGACAAACCAGCTTTCTTTAGATGGGTTTGACAAAGCTGTGAATGAGGAAAATTCAGTAAGTGTAAAATACATCTGATTTAGCCTTTTAGGGAACCTCTGGCATAGTTGCATGAATTGAAAGCTACTGGGATTTATCATAAAGGAGAGTACAGGAATACCACTGCATGAAAATTAAATCTTAAGTTGCTGAAGGTGGTTTGTTGTTTTGTGGGTTTGAGTGTTGTTTTTTTAATCTCGTTATTTTTTTCATCATTGACAACAAAATCTGCATTTTTATGCCGATAGTGCTCTAAGTACAAGTCTGAAATAAAAGGCTGTGTTGCCAACTGGCCAGATGGTAAAATTGTGCTGGTAAATAACTCCTTGCTAACTACCTCTGTAGATAAAACCTTGTAGAGGTGAAATCTTACATTAGACTGTTTTCCCATTTGTTTTGAAGACAGTTGCTTTGTAAAGACAATTCAAAGGCTCAGGAATGATGTAAACAAAACATTAGTGGAAGTAAGGTGGAATGTGCTCCTATATGTAAAGTTATTGGGAAACCAACTTAAATGACTGCTGAAGGCCTCAGCAATTGCGTGTAAGAATGATGCTGATAAATGTAAAAGCTTCTAAATGGCAGTTGATTCAATGACAGATAAAGGGATTGGTTTGGAAAGTTTGATTTTGGAAATATGCAAATATTATTTTACAAATATTAATTAAAAAGTATTACTACATTCAGGTCAATTTATGAATGCCAAGAACTGCTAAATTGCTACCAGTTCACCATTTCTTATTTCCAAAATGTGTAGTCCAAAGTAGGCAGATTGAGCAGAGATTTTAAGAACTGATTCTGACTCTCTAGGAGAGGAAAGGACGGCCTGCCTCGGTTACTGAATTTTTTTCCCCTCTGTCAGACATCTGCTGTGATGAAGCTCAATAAAATGTATGAAAAGGGATCAATGCCCGACACATTTCCTAACATAAGGAGAATTGTCAAAAATGGCTTCAAGTAGAAATATTTTATTAACTGGTACAATACTCTTCATGTGGCAGGTCTAGTGCTTTTTAGGTTGCAGTGGAGGCTATAGTGGTTAGAGTTTATAAGGAGCTTTGGAAGAAAAGTCCAGTGTTGAAATCTCTTCTGAGAGAGTTAATTTGTTCCAGTAAATATCACTATCCTTTTCACAGATGCATAATTAGTACAGGCTGGAAGTTTGAGTGGGGTAGGATTAGAGTCTTTCTGCATAAACCTTACTGGTATGCTAAGCTAGCAGGATATTTTTAACTGTCCCTTGAACTTGTTAGAAATTTGGGATTAAGAGGAGTGTTACTGAATTTTGAGGGGTTTTTTATAGCACAGGTCCTCTGAGGAGTGGCTGAGGGAACTGGGGTTGTTTAGCCTGGAGTGGAAGAGGCTCAGTGGAGATCTTACTGTTCTCTACAACTACCTGAGAGGAGGTTTTAGCCAGGTGGGGGTTGGTCTCTTCTCCCAGGCAACAAGTGACAGAATGAGAGGACATAGTCTTAAGCTGCGCCAGAGGAGGTTCAGATTCGACATTAGGAAGAAGTTATTCACAGAAAAAGTGATTGAGTATTGGAATGGGCTGCCCAGGGAGGTGCTGGAGTTACCATCTTGGGGTTGTTTAACACTGGATATGGCGCTTGTGGCCATGGTCTAATTGACGTGGTGGTGTTCGATCATAGGTTGGACTTCGTGAACTCAGAGGTGTTTGCCAACTTAGTTGATTCTGTGATCATAAGTTTGAAATGTCTTTGAGCTGCTAAGTAGCAAAGTGGAAAAGTGAAACAGAGGTGAAATAAATGTACATATTTATCTTTAAGTAAACAACTACACATCTGTGTGTACCTGTGTTTTAAATATGTATTAAAAACATACCTCCTTAAGACCAAGCTGCCTACAATGGACTTTTTTTTTGGTTTTTTTTTGGTTTTTTTTTGGTTTTTTTTTTTTAAACTACACGGTCTGAAAAATTTATTTTTGAGTGTATGTATATAACTTTTACTTCTGCATCTACTGTCTGTATTTTTGAATATATTCGAATAACCTAGGTCAGCAGTGAGGTGAGGAGAACATTTTTTTGAAGTTTCATCAGATTTAGAGTGAATATTCTGATGTAGACTACAGCAGTATTTCTCAGTGGCCTTGCTGAATTTCTCTAAGGTCAACTTGACTTATCTGTCCTTCTCCACAGTTTCCATATGTACTGAGCTCAAAAAACAATCTGCAGAGGAATCAAAGCTGTCATCAACGAACACCTGTATTACTATTTTTTTTGGTAGAAATACTCAATAAGATGCTCCCAGATTGATGTATAAAGCATCACAGGGTTTTTTGTAGAAGTATCTGTAGAAAAAAATTCGAGCCGCTAGAAGGTATTTTATTTCTCACACCTTTCTCTCTGTATATCAAACTTTAGCTTCTTCTGTTTTATTTGGAAATCCTTTTCACAGTCTATCCAGTGTGCATACTGTGTGCTGTCAGGAAGCTGAATCTGGCATCTTGTCATCCGTTGTATCCAGTCTTCATTGCCTACCCTTTTTTGTTCTTCTAACAAGCATCATTGTGTTTTTTTCTTCTAGTGCATAATTTTAGAAGACTAAATGCCTGCAAAATTAATTCTTCATATCCTTCTCTAAAACTCTCCCTTGCTGTGATATTAGTAAAAAGAAAAGTTTCCGTGGTTGGACTGCTGAGACTGCTGTTCATGTTTTCCAGTGTTCCCTTGTTTCCTTACTCCTTTTCTTTCTTTATGCGCACATATTATACTGTAAACTTATTTTTAGTCGTGCACAAAGGCTTTGGCTTATGGAAAAGGCCAAAGAACAGAACAGCTCCTCATTTTTGAGTGCACTTCTGTAATGCCTTGCTTTTTTATACTTGGCCTATTAACTCGTATGGGGAGTAGAGAGAAGTGGTGTGTTTGTACATCAATGCCTTCTATTTGATGTAAACATGAAGAGATTTAACTCCTTAAACAGTGAATAAAAGATTCAGGAAAAATTAAAATCAGCCTGAGTGTGTGGTTCTTCATATCCTTTTGCTGCCTATTGACTCAGGTGTTCACAGTTCTGAACCTGTAATCTGTCTGCTGAACTTACCTCTTTAGCAAGATGGCAGTCTAGTAAGGTACAGGGACCTTACCGTGGGGAAGCTGCTCTCTTTGTGTCTACATGACTTCTAATTCATTCCTTCTTGCCACCTTATCTTTTGCTTGCATGCCCAGAATGTATGGCAGAATTAGAGACTGAATGTCCTCAATGGGCATCTGCAGCAAAAACAGCATTAATACAATCTATCCTTTGAGGTATTTGTGCTTTTTTTTAGTTTGTTTGGTTGGTTTTGGTTTTGTTTTGTTTTTCCCCCCATCCGATGTAGAAAGCAGTCTTTAGAGATGCTATTAAATGTAGTTTTCTATTGGGGTAGTAGCAGAGCACTTTATCAGACCTCGTGTGATTATTTGCTGGTCCTGCTGTTGTGGATGTGAAACTTGTCCATGTATAAGCAAAATCTTATTTCCAGTATGTTTCCATAGAATCAGCACAACTTTGGAAGGAAGAAAAAAGAAAAAGTCTTTTATCAGTCATATTATCAGTGATGATTATAGAGTTGAATTTTTACCACTGGTTATAGTGTAGCAGAGTGAAACTGTGTGATATTAGTCACTATAAAGTTAAATGTATCCTTAAAAGCCTTCATGGCTGAAGGTGAGGTCCACTGTAAAACAAGTGTAGTTTGAAACTGTTCTAAAGATGGGTAACATATAGGCAGACAGGCCACCTCTTTGTGATTGGAAATGACTGTGTATATGTGTGTATATATATGATTATCCCCTGGAAATCACTGTTTCTTTGAGGTTTTTTGTTTTATTTGTACTTGTTTAAAGGCATTCACAATTTCATTCGTAGATTTAAATTTAGGACTGCTCTCTCCATCATCCGTCTCTTGCCTGTGGTGCCTTTGCAGGAAATGAGATTGTATTTTCATGACTCTGGGAATTAAAAAAAAGCAAAACCACGTGTATGACTTAGGAAGGGGGGAGAAGGGAGCTAGAAGTTAAAGAAATAGACATTTTATGCCTAATTTCTAGGGCTGGGGGGAGGGGGAAGTGTGGTGTTGTCATCTCCCCTTCTCTCTCCAAATTAGAATTCAAGTCTAATCAAATGGTAAATCAGGCATCTGAGGTGCCTGGATTTTAACACTGAGTAACTGTCACAGAAAGCATGTGCACGGAGCTGTGGATGTACACAGGGTAGGAAAAGAGTGTGTTTTTACCTGTCTAGCATCAAGATAGTAATACTGGTGTGTGATAGATGATGCAAACAAAGGCAAGATTATGCATGAGAGAGAATTAAGGGTTAATTGCTGAAGCAGGTTTTCCTATCAGATGGGGTGCAAGGCTTTTTTGAAGCTCCTCTTCACATATATCTCATGGGTCTGATGAAATTGCCACTGTATGAAGTCCCTGCCGTTTATATTGCGAAGTATTTGAACAAAGCTGTGAAACCTTTTCTTTTTCTCCTGCTTGTTACTCCATTGCTGCATAAGTACCCTCAAAACAGCTACAGCTTCCTTCAGTGTTTATGTGAACACTGCTACTTTTTGGCATTGCAAGCAAAGTCCACATTGGGACTGGCCTTGGTTCTTGTAAATAATGTTTGCTGGGCTTAGTTGAATGAACTGGCAATAAATGAACCTGTGAGCTCCAGGAAGTCCTGAGAAGCGAATTTCCCTGTGCTGTGGATGAGCATTTTGTCTATAGGTGCTGTGTTGTGCTGCTGTTTGCACAACAAGGGAATCACGTGAGAGTGTAGCATATTACCAGAAAATTACTTCTACATGCTTTGTTTATTTACTCTATCTTGCTCACAAATAAAATGCAGTCAATTTTGTGATATGCTGTTACTGCCCTGGCACTTGGAGTTCAAAAGGAAAATTAGGACTGGCTGTCATTCTGTACTTGTGTAATGAGTATCTGTATATTTTTCTCTTGCTCAGATTGTCTCCTGCTGCATATTATGCTCAGAGGATGATCCAGTATCTTTCCCGGAGGGATAGTATTCGACAACGCTCTATGCGATACCAACAAAACCGTCTCCGTTCTTCCTCCTCTGCTTCCACTTCAGAGAACTCAAGCCCATCTGTGGAGGGAAATGATCTGGAATTTGAAGATTTTGAGTAAGTGTGCATTCTGCCTTGCCTTCCTGCTTGTGTCTGCTATTAGCACAAGACTACTTTCTGGTTTGCTACTGATTACCAATCAAAGATAGCTTAGTCTTCCTGTAGGAAGAGGTTAAGTCATTCAGTTAAAGTTTAGGTTAGTGATTGCTGCAAATAAGTCTTGTCATTTCTGTTATGAAAATTAAGGATGCTGTAGACTAACACATCAGGCTGTCTCAACCAGATTTAGAAGGCTAGTTAAATAAAGAATCTTTCTGTCCCATGGAACAGATGGAGCACCAGGAGTTTACTAGGCCTGTCAAATGTTGAAACAGAGCAGGAACCACTAAGAGGCTATACAGGACTTAGTTCTTTGGTCTAAGGCTGTAGGAGACAGCCAAGCATGTCCTGTTGCTTTTACTTGTTCTGTCTTTATAACTTTGTCAAATTAACTGAAGTTCTTTGGATTGGGTTGGGCAGGAGTGTTTTTTTTTTGTTTGTTTTGTTTTGTTTTTCTTTTTTTTGGTTGTTTTTTGGGTTTTTTTT
>VXAU01000120.1:421285-453873 GCA_013399695.1 Formicarius rufipectus
GGGTGTTTTTTTTTTTTTGTTTTTGTTTGGTTTTTTGTTTTGTTTTGTTTCCTAACACACTAAGTACACTGCTTTCCTTAATGCTCATGTACCAGGTCTAGTCTGGGGAGTAGGGATTCTCTCTCTTTGTCTGGCCATTGTTGTTTCTGTTTTCTGATGATTCACTGTAGCTATGAAGTATATCACTCCTATTCTGAAACATCATCATCAGTTTGTGAAATCACCACATAGTGAGATTGTTAAGATAGAGACAACTGGATCTTGCACCTACAAGAGAGTGAGTGCTTCATTCTAGTTCCGTATCAAGTCTTTCTCTGAAGCAGTTAATCCTTGGCATTTACCAGGCAAGAGCTGCTGTTTTTCTTGACACGTGATAAATCATCTCATATGTGATGTTTCTCTGAAACACTTGATCTTCTGAAGTGTCATTTTTAATCTTGAAAATACATTTCCCCCTGAACAGCCCTCTGAGAGGTAATGAAGGCTGGGGATTTTGTTTCCCTCTGGTCAGCAGAACCATTAGTAACTCAGCAGTCTACTGTTTTGTAGGATGTTTTGGCTAAGTAGATACATGTTTTCTCTGGTGTTCTTTTGAAAAAGCTCTTCAGGAAAGACTGACATTTCAGTTTTTCAAAAGGACACAGAAAAGCACCGTGTCTTCGGTGACTTGCCTTACTTCTTTATCAATTACTCTGTTAAAAATCTATTCTTCTAGTTCCTTTCGCTCTAGCTGGCCAGTGTTGCTCTTTGGAGTTTCTCTAATGTTTTTATTCTTCAGTCTTTTTTGTTTTGTTTTCAGTGTTTTACCTGGGACTTTGTTCCAAAGTTGTGATATATTTAGTGCCACATAAGGCTTTTGGTGTAGCAGTTGCTTCTTTTTGGTTAAGTTTTCTTGTTTCTTGTTGTCTCTCTCAATTTTGCCTTATGTACTTCTTCAGTAATGGTCATATCCTTCAAAGGCATATATACATGTATATACTTTTATATTTATAACTTTTTTATTTACCGGATTATGTATATTCTTTTAAATATAATTTGAAAGAATAATATGTCATTTTAATGTCTATGGAAGTCAATATTTGTACTCTTTTTGATAGGACCAGTGCTCCTGACTTGCTTATTTGTATCTACTCGTGAAAATAAGTCTCTGCTTAGATAAGTCAGTTGTCTGGAATGTTTAGTCTTTAACCTCATTCTGTTTTTAGAAGAGGTACCCTTGTCCTCAGAGCCATAAGTAGGGGTACTCCCTTTTTCCTAGGTTGAGTTTACAACTTCTCCAAGACTTGAGGACTGTGAGTTAAGTAGCATGTACTGGATGGAAGCTTTATTTTTGAATGAGAGACTAGTCTTCCTGATCCAGTAGATGTTATTTCAGCTACTATGTCTCTTTACAGAATTACAACCAACTTGCAGTGTGGCTTTTCTTTTTTTCTTCTAGGATACCTTTATCTCACTGAAATACTCAAAATGTCAAGGTTTTATTTATTTTGTGTTTGCCTTGCTATTTTAAAGCTTATTTCCTATAAATCCTCCAAATTTTTCCTAAATTAATTTGTAGAAGATGCTCAGGATCTTGCAGGATCAGACAGAGAAAAAAACAGAGTTAACATCTCATATTTGCTGCACCTCTCAGTGGTAAAGCTAGTAGACAACTTTCTATCATAGTGTTCCCAACACTATATGTACCCTTGCCCAGGAGGATGGTTCTGGAAAACAATTAACATGTTCTTAGAACCACCAGCAATTGTAATGATCCCTTCACCACCTTTTTCCTACTTCTGTACCCTTTGCAAACATAGCACACATTTTATTGTAGTTCTATGCAATTGTTGTTAGTACACCCTTCTAAGGGTACATATTATCTGTTTTCATCCAAATCAGCAGTGAATCCTATGAAGTAATTGCAAGATTTTGGGATCTGTTTCTGCTTTAGTATGGACAGGTTCATATGACATCTTTCAGTCAAACTTGACCCACGTCTAGAGCCAATAAGTTTGCATTTTCTGGTAACCTCCTCTGATCTCCCAGTAGGATGTTTGGCCTACTCCTGCCCTCTGCACTATCTCCTCTGAAGTAACCTCCTGCAATTTAAAAAAAATTATGGCAAATAAATACAGATACTTAGCATTTTCTCAGTACTGCAGGCATTGTGGTTTTTTTCTACTACATGAAGATGGTGCAACTGAATCCAGTGTCAACCTTTAAATATTAGTACATGTCACTCAACCAATTATTTAGCATTTCTGTTGTATCTAAGTGCCTAACCTCTGCAACAGAAACTGATTTATCATTTTAAATTGGACTGCATGAAACGTGGTAAAAATGATGACAATATGGAACAATTGTCTTGGTCTGATATAATTTGATTCTTCCGAGCTTGCATGGCTTACTGGTGCTGGCTTTGATTAAATGGCTTTTCAAAATGGTCATTGTTGACTTAATTCTATTGGCAGTGTAGTCAGTGAGAGTTTTAATATTGACTACAATGGGAACAGTTAGACCAACAGATTGCATTAGAAGTCCCATGCTGTGTGTTTAATTTCAATTCCTGATACAACAATCACTAAATATTAAAGTGAATTCTTGCCAAGGCAAAAAAGCAGAATGTGGCTTTCTTTGTCTTTTCTGTCTTCTCTGCCCACTGTTGAATGCAGTAGCCAAGTTACCAGATGAAAAAGAATGTCTTTTTCTCCAATCTTTAGGATACAAAATTTTTTGTTTTCAGCTCTGTTTTCAGAGCTGACATTGCTCCATTAAATTTACATTGTTCAACTTTTCTTTCAACAAGCAAACAAGACAATAGCATAAAAATCCAAAAGGATTTGGCTGTCTTACCCAGTCTAGGATAAACATTCATCCTTCTTATGCCCTGTTAAATGTCCATAAATCTCCTGAATGTTGGGGAATTGCTTTTTTTTCATGCTCTGTTGTGTTTTAGTGTTAGTACTATTTCTCCCCTACCAACTCATATTCTCCACATTGCGGTTTTGATTTGTCCCACAATGGTATCTGAACAAATTATGAATAACCTGAATTTTGAGACAGGCCCTTAAAGTTGTTTTGACCATTTGTTGGTTCTTGCAGGTTTCCAGCTGAGATAAACTAGTCTGTAAATAATTAGAGTATTAAGTTTCCCGTGTCACCTTACTGTGGTATCATTTACTTTTGCAAGGTTATTGAGTTGTTTCACAGAAGAGGCCTTTTTTATGTAGACAAACACATACTCTGAGGAATTTGCTTTCCACTTTTGCAGGTAATGTTAATTAAACTATCCACTGTGAATCATTAGCTAATGAGTCTATAGGTAGTTGACCCTAAATGGAAAGTAGAGCATTCGAGAACTTTGAAAAGTTCTCCTTTCCTGCCGGAGAGTTTCACGCTGGCACTGCAGTGTGCTAACATCTGCTCTCCTCCCTCTGTCAGCAGGCCGTGTGTGATACAGAAATAACACAAGTGCCACACATCTTCACTGATCTGTAGGGGTTGTTTTATTTTCCTTTCTAGGGGGTGTAGAAATAATCTTCAGCTGGCACCAGGGTAATGTCTCCTAGCTTTTCAACACTAGACACTCTTGCATGTAGTTGTTGAGCAAGAGAGTTTAGGTGTAAATGGCTTTGTAAATTAGTAATTCAGAGTAATATTTAGTAATATTATTTTTTACCTCAGGGAAACATGTCTTACACTTCCATTTGCAGTAAATAGGAATTCTAGCATTCTTGAAAGATAGCCACTGTTCCTTATTTCCTGCAGTTTGAGTTATAGGGCTGTGGCCATTGGGGTGTGGTTTTTAATTTAATTTTTTTAAAGGATGTTAAAAATAGATGGCTGTCTTTTGAAACAGTAGAGGCTTGTTTCTGTCATGATGAAAACTGAAGAAAAGCCTAGTCTGTAATTTTTCTCTTTTAGCCTTTTTTTTTTGTATTGGGATAAGGTTGTATGCACAGTGAATAGGGCAGTATAGGATGGACTTCTCACATGAGATAGTCTCTGGATTTGTGTCTAAATATGTTTTTGTGGATACTAAGTCCATTGGCTAATGGCATTTAAAAAAACCTTAAACAATTTGTTGCTTTAAGTCTCTTGATTTGAACTGCAGACTTTACACTTTTATTTGCTGGAGCTAATTCCTTATTCCTTTTGAAATCTGCTGTAGAGATTCTCTTCAGCTGGAGAGTTCTGCAGTGTGTAGTACTGCTGTGGTTCCTCTTGATGATTTATCCATTTTAAGAGCATCTTCCAATTCTAGGAAATGTCCAAAGCAAATGTAAACCCTGAAAACTGTTTTACTGCTTTTCTCTCAGGGTTGCGTATCAGTGTTGTTTCAAAAACAGCTACATTGAGTTTTAAAAAAGTGTATTTCTTGTCTTCTGCTAGCTCTTACTGTGTGTGGCAAGAACTGGAACACGACACTTCTTTTTTCCTTTGGCCTTTTCCCTTTAGCAGGAAAAGTTGATATGTCAGCACTTGAGTTTGCAGGATTCCTTCTGTTATTGATCCACTTCCTAATAGGCTGAAGGCCTTTGATAAAAGAGCAGCTGCAGCTTTTACATTTCTGATTTGAGGAACCCTGCTGGTTACACAGGAACCCGAGGATGACGTGTGTCTTTGGCTGTGAACTGCAGATCCTATGTCTGCAGTGGGAGGAGAAATGGAAGCTTTGACCTTGGATTTAGATTTGGTTTTGGTGAAATAGCTTGAAATGCTAACAACCTTTGCAGAACAATCTCTGCTTTTGTGTTCCTGGGTTCCTCAAGTGTGTGGGAAACAGCCACGTAATGGACTTTCTTCTCAGCCTACGTTTCTTGCTCACTGACTTTAAAAAAGTGAAATGAAAAAAGATTATAAAATGTGCAGCTTGCTGGAGTGGGTTAGAAATGTGCTGCTAGTGTGTTGCATAAGGAATATTTAGTTTCCTAGTGATTTCAAGACACTGCAAGTAATATTCTCTCCACAACTGCTTGTGAAGGAAACAAGGAGGGCTGCAGATTTTCCATCTGCATTACAGATGGAAATCTCAAATCCAGGGAGAGCAGACTTGTTGTTTGTGCAAGGTCATACAGAGAGTAAATTGTGAGCAGAGAAGAAAGCACTGTGGAGATCTGTTTCAGAACTCTAGAGTCACTAACAGAGTTTCGTTATTTTCCTTTCAGTTTTAGTACTGGACAGTTACAGGTCCTTTTGTGGCCTGTGAGTGCGATATCAGAAATATTGTTTGCTGGGGATTCTGAAGGTACTCCAGTTTTACCTCTTGCTTGTTGTACAGTTTTTACTGCCAGAATCAGACTGGGTCAGCCATTGCTTTGTCTAGCTCCTGTCTTGAGACATACAAGTATGGCAGCTCTGCAGCCTCTCTGTAACCTGTTCAGTGTTGCACTGCTCTCCTAGGGAAGACCTTCCAGTGTCTGCTGTAGGACAAGAGATGCTAGACCCTTTCCCCTCATTCCCCAAGGCCCAGATGTTTATTGTTAAATGGCATGAGATATTGTTAAGGAGGTGCGGTTTTGTCTGATACCACCTAATGTTTCTGATTTAACCAGAAAAGCTTTTGAAAGGTGTGCTTATCTTGAGATCTGCTTAAACTGGACCTTGAGGGAAGGAACACAGAAGAACGGTCTGAAGATTATGCTCTTTTGCCTATACTTCTGGGAATGAAAATATGAAATTTAACAGATCTCTTTTGACTAACTGAAAGCTCTCCTCAGGACTGTGGTGAGCTTGCTTTTTGCTCTCCCAGTCAAAATTCTGAGGTTTGTCTTTCATTTGCTCAGGTGCTGATATTGACTCTGTGGTTTTATTGATACTTTTGAGACATTGTCAAACAATGAAGAAAGTGGACTTTAGGGTTACCCATATGTAAAATTGTCAGAAGGATTTGTTACAGGTAGGTGTATGAATTTGGAACATTAGAAGCATGAAAACCGTTAAATCTGTAGCATGCTCAGGATGACTGGGTGATGTTGAGGCATTTTTGTTTTCTTGGAAAATACTGTATTACATGATATTTTTAATGTACAATAATTTTCTTTCTTTTACTGAAGGGACAATGGAGACAGATCCAGGCACCGAGCTCCCCGGAATGCCCGCATGTCTGCGCCATCACTAGGGCGCTTTGTCCCAAGGTAAGGCATCTACACATCTACAAGAGTCAAAGGGTGTGGAAATCCTGGAGGTGCCAGTTGCAGTACAGCTCTCTGGTTCTTTTAGATGAATTTTTCTTCCACAGGGCTTCTTTATCCTTTGTTTTCAATTACTGGGACTCCTGAAGTGGCATGTTAGTACGAGCAGCTCATCCTGTGTCATCTGAAGGACAGCATGGTCTTAGTGTTTCTTGCAGGTTGGGGTCATGGTATGAAGGTAGAGTAGGAGAAGGAAAGAATCTGGAGATTCTCACTGCAATGTGCTGTTTTGAGATTAGAAAGCTATTGTGGGAGGTAGAGGATTTGGTTAATGCTGATCTTTGCAACCACATTGATCAGAGGAGGATCTAATGTGTAATTTGGGTTTTGTTTGAAGCAGTGACAAGGTTGGCTAAGCAGAGGATTCCAGCCATCCCTCCACTATAGCCTGCTGGAGTGTAGTCATATTTCCTCAGAGTAATTGCAGTTGCTCTCCAGGGCTGTGTACACTGAAATGTCTTTCTCCATGTAAGCTTACTCTCTTTGTTTTGCAGACGCTTTTTGCTGCCAGAGTACTTGCCTTATGCTGGGATTTTCCACGAACGGGGACAGCCTGGCTTGGCCACCCATTCCTCTGTCAACAGGGTTTTGGCAGGTAATGAGATTGTCTTCTTTGCAGTAGTCATGTATATTAATGGTGTTTTTTCATGAATCTGAGCAGAGGAGGATTGATAAGGAAAAGTAATTCCAATTTTTGAGGTTCTATTTAAGTTATCTGAAGCAGGAGAAATGACTGTTGGAGTGATGTGGTGAGCTGTCGTTCAAGTGCTTGAGCATTGCAGATTCCATACTTCAAGTATGTATGGCAGTGTCTGGATGAACTGGGGAGGGGTGCCATTAACAATTCTCCTTTTATTTAACTTCTTCCCCTGTTCCTACATGTCTATTAAAAAAAACCTGACAGACTAATGATCAGCTTGTTGCAGGTCTTTCTAATTGAATTATAGGGTGCCTTGTTCATGTTCCGACTAGGAAAATGCACGCAAGGCAATGTGGGATTCAATTAGGATCTTAATAAGTGCATAGTAAAAAACTCAGCTGCCACCACATAGAGCACACAGGCATTTGGGAATCTCACAGGGCAAGTGGAGGTGGGAAGGGAGGTGGGTTGAAGATGAGGAGTATGGCAGTCTGGCAGTTCATGAATGAGATGGTTATGGATGACACGTATCTTGAGTGTGAGTCTTTTTTGGCTGGTTTTGAGTTGCTCTGTAATTAACCCTGGGGTAGGGGAGCAATTTTGGAGCTTGGGGGAGAACAAGAAATGATGTGTGGACCGGTAGGTTGGGTTGTGGTCTCTTCCTTCCTGTAGATAATCGCAGGACCACCACTGAAAGGAGTGTTGAAGAGTTTCTCAAGACATTGTGTGATCCTTTTCTTTATCCTAAGTCACATCAACTATGCCTAAGTCATTTTTTTATGGGATTTTGCTAACTGTTCTCTAACTGAGTCTTCATTGGAGTTTTCCCAACTATTTTGGAATGGAACTGTTGCTGGTTTTGTATGGTTGATTTAGTGTGACAATGGTCTTGCCTTTGAGAATAGATTTCTGGTATCTTCCAGACTTTTGTCTCCCTGAACAGTTAGGTTTGAGTGCATTGTTGTGGACCTTGCTATTGCAGTAACAGTAAGAGCTCAGCCAAAGTCTAGCCTCCAAAGCACCTCTGCTTTTTTTTTTCTCTTAGGAATCAGTGGAGATAGCCTGTAGTTTTAGCTGATGCATGTACTTTCCTGTGCTTGGTGGCTGTGTGGGCTTTGGCTGTTGGCACATGGAAACAGCACACTGGAGGATAATTACTTGCTGCCAGTCAACACTGCAGAACTCGTGTGACCCTGCTTTGCTGTAGACAGTCGCCTTCAGCCCTTCTCCAGCCCCCTTTGCAGTTTGCCTATTCCTTAGTGGCTGGGAAATAGCTAGGTGTTTTCATCTCTCACTTTTTGGGGAATTTGAGCCCCAAAACACAAGTGTTTGCTGAATAAAAAAAGAAGGCAGAACTTGTAATCATGGGAGATTCAAAAAACTAGATCAATCTTTCTGTGTGACGTTGTGCTGAGCCTATTTAAGACTAGGTTTCTTGGCTTCTACGGTGTTGTGGAACCTCACTGGAATGGCTGGGGCTTCACCGTTAAGGCATTTGTTGACCTTAAAATAAAACTAATTCTTCTAGTGCAGTAGCTGCTTGTGTTTTGTTGTTTTAACGTTCTGTTTATTTTACCTATGCTTTCAGTTTTCAAAATGGTTTTCTTACATTGTGCTGAAAAATTTGTTCATGTGTTGCAGAAACCAGCAGAGTTGAAATTCTAAATATTAGGAGGAGGCATGAAAGGCAAGAGCTAGAAAATTACGTTGCAATTGCGGAATAGCCAGGGAATTCCTTGTACTTTTTATGTTGGTCAGCAGCATTATCATTTTCAGCATTATACTTCAGAGCCATGAAAGTTACAGTGCTGATAGCATGCTTTCCTTTTTAGTTAGCCTGTGCCGAGTTTTGTGGTAGTTCTTTCATCAGTATCATGGTGGCAAGGCCTCTACTCAGAAATACTTAAACCCTGGCCTGGTAGTTAACAGGTGAGGTTGCCAGCATTGGCTGAAGGAAAAAAAATCAATCATCTCTTTTCCTATTAACATAGCCTAATGTAAGCTTGAATGCCTTAAATTGCTTCATCCTACCGTGTATCCAGACTGTCATTTCTGAGTTATGTTTAAATGCAAAAATGCCAAATATATTTCTTATGTAACCTCTACAGCATTTGAGAAGACATACCAAAAAACTCTGTGTTCCTAACCTGACAGCTTTCTAAAACCTTACAGTAGACTTCTGTGGTCCAATATGAGTGAGAGCTGCTGTTGGGGAAATTACATCCAATTGCACTTCTCCTGTCCCCTGGCCCACTTACTGCTGTGTGCGGAGAGGAAATCAAAGCAGCAGATGGAGAGCTTGGTGTGTGAATTACTGTGGTGTGCTGACTGAATTTCTTAATGTCAAAGCTCTTGCTGTCAGGTTCTGTCCACGTTTACTTTCAGTTCTACTTTATGTGAACGGCTTTCTGTTGTTTAAGTGTCATTCTCATACAATTGTTACACAGACAATAGCTCCACACTAGGGAAGACTGCCTTGTGAATAAATTCTTAGAGCAGTCTGGTTTAGTGAACCACTAAAAATTACAGGTTATCTAAGCAGACGGGCTGGTTCAGCAACACAGTAGGTTGCAGAGAAAGACTGACATGCCAGGCAGGGCTTAGGTCAGGATTAGAGTCCTTTGTACTAGTCAGGGGACTGGTGGCCATCCCTGTGCCAAGGCACTTCCAGCCAAATCATAGGAAAGGTGGCAACAGATGGATAGAGTAGGTGGGAGCTCAGGGGGAGAACGAAACTAGTCAATATGACAGACAGAGATATATTCATGCCAGCAGCCTAATTTGCATGTAGCACTGGAATAACAATGCACCCCAGTAGCACCTTCCTGCTTGCCACCTATCTACTGGTGGAGTTTAGACCTATCAGCTGATATGACACGCTGCATCACTGTGCTTTTTGGCACCAAGTAAAACACCATGTGAAAATACATTACATCAACATTGTTATAGCGTTCAAACTTGTAATTACACCAAAAAATGTTGGTAGTTTGACAAGTTATATTTTCCTATAAAGTCTATGTTGATTGGCAGTAATTACACTGTCCTCCTCTAATCCTTTATTAACTGAGTCTTATATCAGCTTTTTCATTATTTTGTCTGGAATCAATGTCAGGTTGACAAGACTGACAGTCTCATCCTATTTCAACCTTTTAAAATACTGATATAACACTAGCATATTTTTCAACCTTCCATATTCCCCTTTTTTCAAGACTCATAAAAAAATCTGAGAGTTCATTTGGCAGCTCTTCCAAGGATCTTGGTAGTGTGGGCTGTAAGCCACCCTCTGCACTCTCCTCTCCTTGGTGAACTACCCTAAGGGATGGGATTGTGGTCTTCAAGGAAACATCCATACAGTGAAAGCTAGTTGAAGTGGTTGCTTCTTAAAGTGATGATGAAAACAGTACATACGTTTTGGCTTCTCACTTCTTAGGACTGACTGGTTGCATGTGACGATACAGATGGAGTGCCACATCTTGGGATCATTTCAGTGTTTTAATGTCTTGAGTTCTTTGCCATTTGCAGGCTAACAGAGTGAGGGCTTGGTTTTCTTGTCTTCTTCCTTTTATTTTTTTATTTCCCTCTGCTTCCCGGGAGATGCTAAAGAGGTGTTCTGTGGGATGCGGTTACGCCTTTTATAAAGGGAGTTACTGCTGCTGTAAAGCTTGGCAGTGTTAACCTGTCCAAGGAGTACACGGTTCAGTAGTGTATTTACCACCTCTTACTGTTTTTTAAAAATGTTTCTTTAAGTTCAATATTTTTGCCCACTGTTTTATTTGGGGATTTTTGTGTGTTTGTTTCTTTAGTTGATTTTTTTGTTGATTTTGGTTTGGTCTTTTTGTTGTTAGATTGGGGTGGGGGTTTTTTGTAATTAATTATCTTTTTGTCCTAAATCACATAGTGAGCAAGACACTACTAAATAATTTGATGGCCAAGTTCTGGGTGTTTTTGACATCTGATAATACGGACCAGGGTATACACATCATTGCCACTGAAGTGCTTGTGACCTCTTGTTCACCTCTGTGCACTTTTGCTTCAGGCCTTGTAGTAATTGACTGCTTTGGGATGGACTGAGACATGCTAATGGTATAATGAAACAAAGAAGACTTTAGTTTCAGTTCAGTGGAAGCTTGGAGGAAGAAGAGAATCAGTGATTGCCAAGGAACTTTGTAGGAAGTTATAAAAATTGACACAGATGCTATTTGGTTGACGTTTGTTTCTCATTAGGAGACCTACAGATAAAGCTTATGGTAGATTTACTTAGCTTTGTGGAATGCTTCCATCTCACCTTGCTTTGTTTTAATAGGCTTCTGTTCGATTATGTGTATCTCAACAAACACAGTATTTTTCCTTGTGTGGTCACAGGTCATGTTTGTATGTTCTGGCTTTGCCAACAGACTTTATCTGTTTAAAGGGGAGGTCCAGTCTCACCAGGGCTTAAGGGTTGAGTGATACAACACTCTACATTTACAGCTTCTGAGTGATTTCATTGTTAGCTTAGGGTAACAGATTCAACCCAGAGACTGAGCTTGATATTGCAGATTTTTCCATAGCCCACACATAATCAGAGCACCTAATCTCTTCTACAAGAGCAGTAATGGTTCATCTTTGGCTATCTCTGCTGGAGTTGCCAAAGCAAGCCATCTGTAGCCTTGTTACACTGGGGATAGCTGAGGCTATTGATGAAGCTAAGAATCAGTTGATCCCTTTAATGTGGATTGAGGATTTCAAAGTGTAATGTTTAGCTGCTGTTTTCCCAAAATCACATAAGCTATACTATTCTCTGCTGCTTGACTCCTGGGAAAATTCCAAGTCCTCTGTCTCCAAGGGAATTTCTGTACTTCAGCCAGCAACTGCTAATACACCATTGTTAGAGCATACAAAGTTTTATCAGGATGAAAATTAGCTAATGTGATGGATAAATGTTGTCATTCTTCTAGGACAGGATGATTTATTTGGGTACATGATAGTTCTAAGAAGAATTAGGATAATGGCCTCTCACCAGCCAACCTCACCAACTAAGTGCCTCTTGGTGCATGGTCCCAAACCATTCCTGATGACTCTAGCTGTGTTTAGGGCTAATGTTCACATACAAGTGAATAGCTCTAACCTAAAGCCAGTTAAAGTGAATGTCAGTGAGTCTGTGATACATGCAGTTGGATAGAGTATTGATTGCTTTTGTAACTAGAATTAGCCCGGTCACGTTTCATTTCTGCTCTAATGATGAAAGCTATCATGATAAGGGGCTGCTTTCGTTGCCTTTAAAACCGTATTGCAGGTGGATCTCCAGTTCCTCTGGCATTGCAGGCATGATTCCCTCCTGTCAAGTCTTCTTGACCTGATCCTATTCTGTAATGTACAGTGTCAGTGCACTGTTAATTCTGTTCTGAGAAGCTCCCATCCTTCAGATGTGCTTGCAGTGATTCACAGCTGTACAGGGTAGGACAAAGATGACTTCAGAGCTTTGGAAAGCCAGCAAAAGTTGATGGGAAAACACATTCCACTTGTCTCTGATGTACCCTGTACTCTGACATTTTTCTCAGTATTAGTAGGTATATATTTTCTGTACAGTTACCTGAGATTTGATTTCATTTCTGCCTTTTCATCCATGACAAGTATGTGAATTTGAATTAGTATCCTGATCTAATCCCGCTTTTCACTATAGACAGAATCAATAAACATAGCCATGTCCTTTCTGTGCTGTATGTTTTTGTTATAAGTCTGTTTGGTACTGCTAACTATGGAAAGATGTGAACCTTTGAGTAACTTTATTTTTTTGGGTTTTTTTTGTTTTTTTTTCTGTGATCTACGTCAATGGGCACTAAATGACTTAAGAGGCTTAAAATATGCCTCAGATTCTCCTGTGACTTGAGAGCTGTGGATATGTCACCTTCATCACAGACTTGAGAACAGTTCATAATTTCTGTAAAAGTGCAGCCTTTCATGCAGAAATGTAAGGAAAAAGAGGCTGTACTGCTGAATTGCAAATGCCCAAACTCTGTACAGTCGGGAGTAGTGGAAGGTGTCTCTTTATGGAACTGGTGAGAGGTATCCTCAGAGTTGTTGATTTCCTCAACATGGTACTGAAGCTTCTGAAGAGAGTAGGATTTTGGAAGTGTGGAGAAGACTTTAATTGTGTGACATCCTCCTATTTAAGTGTTCACCTATTACTTCATGTGTTTCAGTAACACACTTGCAGCCCCTAAGCTTTCATGGAGGTTAGATGCTGTACCTCAGCTCTTATCTGCCTTTGTCTCTCTCTAGCTGCTGATTTTGTAGAGCAGCTTTCAGCTATGGAAGTTTTCAATGTAGCTGCTCGATCGCAGTGGGGTATCTCATAAATAAAATATCATGGTAGTTTGGTCTCGTAGGTGCAGAATAAAGTGATACACTGTGAGTTAACTTTTTCATAGTATTAGATCCATTGTTGACTTCCACAGCTGTGGCTACAGGGTTATACTACATCATGATTGTGCTCAGAAGGTGAACTTCTTAGCACACATTCTTCAAATTAAATACATCTTCTGGAAGGTGAAAGTCAGTTTATTAATGCTTAAAAAGATCAAGCCTAGAAAACATCTCATAATACACAACATTTTGTGTTGACACTGGGATCAGATAGCTGATCCACAGATGCTACATTCTTCCTAGCAGATCCATCTTTATAGTACCTCAGTAATTTTTCCCTGTATTGCAAGACAGCGGTGAGTTTGTTTCTTCCGGCTCTGTGCTTTAATTGGCAATCCAGCTGCCTCTTTTCTGGTACTGTAGTCTGTGTCTTCCTGTATTTTTGTACCTTGGCACAATGAAGGCTTATAGGTAGTTGATGCAATTAGCATTGTAATGACCCACTGACAGTCCGTTCTGAAATACTTGTTCTGTGCAAAGTCCCCCACAGAAGTTCCTAAATAGGTGGCATGGATTTTGATGCTCCTCTGAGATAAAGGGGGTTTAATTCTGTCTATCTAGGTGTCTCCTGAAAGTGGGGAATAGATAGCATTAAGAGAAAGCCATTAACATACCCATTTGTGTGATGGAAGAGATTTTGTGTGTTGTTTCCAGTTAGCCTTTCCCTCACATCCTAAATACCAAATTCGGCAGGGAGTGTCTGAGCAGTTACTCATCCTTATTTTGATGTCTGCTCTGCTGTACACTGTCATATACAAGAAGCATAAACAGCCAGAAAGCATCAGGTTACTTTCTATGCTGCAAAAGAGTAACTTCAATCTGGCTATCTGCGTATAATACTCTGCCTGCTTTATGTCTCTCCTCACCTGCACCTTCCACTTAGCAACAGAGATGCTCTGTGGGCACAAATACTTCTCTGTTTACATCTGTGAAGAGATACAGTTTGAATTCTTTGGTTGAGACATTAAGAGTACAAAGCACTAAAGATTGTAGGGCAGTTGGAATGGACTCACTTCAGAACCCTTCTAAGATGCTATCTCCTATTCTGTTCCAGCGACTAGAGTACTCTGAGGGCTTGAGTGATTCCAAACCCAGTTTAATTTCTGGAACAAATTTTGTGTATCAATATCTATATAAAAAGAGCTCCTCTTCACACCTGAGAGCTGGAGATTTTCCATCAGTCTCTTAAACGTCACACAATAAAGGTGAGGTAAAGAGTCAAAATCATGCTGTTAGCACTTTAAAGCCTGCTACTGCTCAGTCCTTTTTGTTCTATGTCTTTCCTTTTAGCTTTTGTAACTTAAGCCATACTTCATCACAATCTGCTAAATCTGGGAATGTGTTAATTGAGAGGGATGGGAGTCAACTGCAAATAAGAATTCACAGCTGTGTGTACTATGGGGGTATTTACACTAATTTTGAGGGCATCTGGCTTGGAAGGCTAAGCTTTGTGTATAATTAGGAGAGGGAAAAAAAAAGCTGCTTCTTTGATTCGACACCTGAAGTGAGCCGAAGAGGTGCTCTGAATCTTCTGTGGAGCTGCCAGTGTATTTAACACTGATTATATAGGAAGCTTCAGAAGAGTGCTGCTGTGGATGCCTTAGATGCCTTAGACAGAGCGAGCCTTAGACAGGCTAAGTCCTGCTCTGATGGCTGAGTGCAGAAAGGATCATATCCAGAAGAGAAGATCTTCATTCGTCACTTGGATGATGGGTGAGAGCGCACCTGCAGCCAAACTGGAAGAAGTAAGTGATGAACCAGAAAGTTATGCTGCTATTCAGAGGGACTTTCACAGACTGGAAAAGAGACCAAGAAATCTCATTAAGTTTGGTGAAGAGAGATGCCGAGCTCTGCATCTGGGGTAGAATGATCCCATCCACAGTACAGGCTGGATCTACTGTCTGGAAAGCAGCTTTGCAATAAATGACCTGGGGGTTCTGTGAAAAGCGAGTTGAGCATGAGCCAGCAGATGTGCCCTTGGAGAAAATAAGGCCAACAGTATGCTGTGTTGAATTAGGAAGAGCATTGCCAGTAAACTGAGGGACGTGAGCCTTCTATTCAGACCTGGTAAGACCACATTTGCAGTGCCTTGTTGTCTAAGTTTAGAGAACTTAGAAAATTTATAACTAAAGTAGAGGGACAAGTCACCTTTAATTTCAAAACAAAATTTAATTAAGGTATGATAAATGGAAGGGTAACAGTTCCTAGCTAGGAGATATATATACATATATATGTGTATATTCAAGAGAAAAAGCAGAACAACCAAGACTGAACGAATAAAAACTCCTGAATCAAAACCCCCCCACACACAAACACATACAGAGTCTGTCCCTGCCGGACTCAAGGGTATCCACGGGCAGCAAGCAAGGAGATGAGTGACTGATGCTGGGATGCCCCCCGGGGGTTGGTGGATGGGAAGAAAAAAACTCCGGTGTGTCCCTCCGAAAGGCTCGGCTTGTCGTCTGCTGGTCTCGGGCTGGAGCTTCCGATGTAAAAACAGTTCTCTCACGTCTGGGCTGGCTGCCGCTGACTCCCTCACAGAAGGCCCGATNCAAAAAAAAAAAAACAACAATCCAAAAGGCTCCGTAAAATCCAGATATGGAAAAAGAAACAGCAGGAAAAGCAAAGAAAGAAAACCAAACTCAGGGGTTTCTCTCTCAGCCGCCTTCCCGCTGCTGACCCCCAAAACCCAGTCTGTCTGCTTCCTCCCACCCTCAATCACCGGTCAATCTTGCTTCTTTGTTAGAGGCAAATGGACTGGAGTAGACCCATTTGCGCCTCATTCTGGCGGTGGGGGAAGAAAAATTCCATTAGATTCTGAACCTATAACACTTGTCTAGTTCTGGACCCCCAGAGCAAGCAAGGTATGGGCATATTGGGGTAAGTGCAGTGAAGGGCCACAAAGATGAGTAAAGGTTTATAGACTGGGTTGAGAGAAACTTAACCTGGGACTCTTAAGCCTGGAGAAGAGAGGGCTCAGACTGGATCTTGTCAATGTGTATAAGGGAATGAAGAGAAGAGAAACAGGCCCTTTTCAGGGATGCCTAGTGAAAGGGCAGAAGGCAATGGACACGAATGGAAATTCCACTTGAATTTAAGAAAACTTTTTCTTACTGTGTGAGTGCTGGAACAGTTTGCCTGAAAAGGTTATGGAGTCTCTGTCTTCAGAGATAGCCAGGTTTAACTGGAGATACATAGTCCCCAGTAACTACTGTAATTCACCCTGCTCTGAGCAGGGGGATGGTCTAGAGCATCTCAGAGGTCTTTTCTACTTCAAATCTTTGATGATTCTCTGAATTGACTGAGTGCACAGGGACAGTGAAATGATGTTTGTGTTCAGTGTAGGTGAGAACAGAGTTTGTTCTAGCTGTGCTAAACACTATATTTCAGGAGTAGGTACAGTTGGTTCTGGTTGCACATATTAGGATTGTTTGCTAATCCTATTGTAAAACCTTGTAATGGCTGTTACTGCAGAGGACTTCTGGCTCTTTCAAGGTTTGTCTGAGAAGGCAGATGTTACTGGAGAATGCTTTGTTGCTAACTTTCCATGAGTATATATTTATTTTGTGCCGAGAGCCTCATTTTCTGTTCCCATTAGTAAATGAAAGCTGAAAACCCCTCAGTTGCCTGCTTATACAGCATAAATGTCCATAGAAAGCTTTGTTCTGGACCAGTGGCAGTACATTATGAGCATAATTCACACTTTTTATTTGCAAGTGAGATTAGAATGAGCACAACTCTTCTGGTCAGAGTGAGTGCAGGCCACTTCATTTTACAGGATATGCTTGATGAGGTCTGAGGTATCAGGGGATATTTGACTAGTATCTGGAAGTGCAACTGCACAGATATTAGAAATAACTGGACAGATCTGCATTTACTCAAGTGTGCCAGATGTGGTCTGTGACTGGCTGCATTTCAGGAGTTGTGGAGATGTTTGCTGTAAGTTGTCCTTGGTTATGCTGCCCCTTGAGAGAAGTTGTTAGAGCAATGAGACTGTACTCCCCGTGAGAAAGTCATATTAAAGGATTAAAAGGTCCCAGCTACATAGCCTCGACGTGCTAATTATGCTTTTACCATGTATGTCTGCAGAAGAGATGATGGTGCAATTGCAGGGCTGTTGTTACCAGCACCTAGCAGTCTTTGATAGGCATTTGTGGAAGTCTGTTCAAATGGGAACAGAGTGCTATTCTAAGTCCTGAATTAAGCTGAAACAACAGGGAAGATTTTAGACAGTTAAAGCAGTTTTATGGAATGAGTCTAGGCCAGAGGCAATATGTTTTTCAAACAAGCCAGCTGTTAAACACTTTTAAGAGCTGAGACTTTGCATTACAGTCTGTTGCTGTAACAGTAGATGTTGGCCTTTCAAGGGACCGGGTGTTTGGGGTCTAGGGTCGTTCCTCTTTTGTTTGTAGATACTAAATATGCAGTATTTATATACAGTAAAACATGCAGTGGGAGAGTAGCAATCTTAAACTATTTACTTGTAGGGCCGATCTTTCCTGCAGTCGATTTGTTCCCAGTGGAGATCCAAGCAATGGTCCTGTTGCGACTAAGTGAATATTATTACAGCCCAGAGAGAGATGAGATGTCTTGGGACAAATAACGTGTCATTTGCAGTTTGTGAAGCCTTGTTATGGGTAATGTAGTGACTCTGAAAATGTCTTTGAGGAGCTGCCTGTGAACCAAGGGAATTTGAATTCTTGTCATGATGACGTAGCTCTGGAGCTTATGTAGGCAGGCAACATCAGGGAGTATGAAATTGCTGTTATCTTTTTGTATGGTCTTATTGATACCATTCCAGATGATGTTCAAATCCATGTGCAACTCTTTGTGTCTACACTTCAGGACTCAAAACAGCTGAAGGAAGAATTAGCTGAGGAAAACTTTCCACTATGGAATGGCATAAGTTTAATGTACTTAATCAAATAAACAGTATGTAGTTGTTGTTACTTGGTTGGTCTAGATATATTGATGGGGAGAACATTTCTGATACAGCACCTATAGAAAGATGCAGAACCTGTTGTCAGACCAATTTAGACTGGAAAAAAAACCAAACAGATATTTGAGTGCTGGTATTAGACTTTATTTCTTAAAGGTCTGCTGTATAAAGTTCACCGTTTACTTTGTGGTAGCTGATTGCTGAAACAGATGTTTTTTTCTAGTACATGGAGTGTTTAAACTAGCAAAATTGTTGCCTGGTCTCAAGGGGAAATTTAGGTTCATAGTACTGGCGTCAGAGTTCCTGGTATAGGTACAGGAGTCTTCATAGGGTGCCTGCAGTGGTCCTGAGTTTCTGTTTGGCGTTTGCATAGTGTCACAAGCTGTTGTCTCTTCCAGTGCCGCATGATGGAAGCAAGCACTAAATCTGAGAAAGCCTATATAAAGTATTTGCTGATGCAAACTGTCCCAATAAGTCTTTCTTTGTGCTGGTGGCTGGGAGGCTAAAACTGCCTTTGAGAATCAGAACGGCATTGGAGAGAGATGATCATGTTCTTAAAAGTGAAGGGTGCAGGCTGATTCCTTTTGTGTGCATTGTTAAAGTGATGAATTTCTAAATATCATTATATCAGAAGGAGTAAGGCTTTGCAGAAGTACTAATCTTTTTGTGGGCGGTGAGGGCCCCTTGGGGACCTGTCTCTTTGTGGGTGGTAAAACTCACTTAGACATAAAAGTATTTTCCCACAGCTTGCTGCCTTCTTTTAAAGGAGTGGGGGAATAAAAAACTACCCATGCTTCAGAGTGCAGAGGGGAGACAAGGACCAATGCAATCTACTGTGCAGCAGGATAGGAATTCTCAGTGGCCCGCCACATTTGTCTGTCATCTTTGAGGAGATTAGTCATGATTTTTGCTTACATGTTTTATATGGAGGGAAAAAACTCAGCACCAAAAGGCAAACCCTGAGCCAGATTTGCTACACCCAATATAGAACATATTTCTAGACATTTTTCTAGCTGCCCTGGCACAAAGATGGAGGAAACTCTTGCTATGGCAACACAGTTGTATGTTGTATAAGGGATCTGGTAAGAATACTGTGTGCTTATTTCCATCTCCCTTTCACAGGTAGATAGGATTGTACCACTGGATGCTTTTTTTATAATTGAGCATGAATGTATCAATCTGTTATCACTTAATGTATCCAAATCAAAGGCTGTGCTAGCTATTAGGTTCTGCAGTGATAGTTTTCCCTCCACATAGTATTGTTACCTCAGCTGGTGCTGTTGATTTTGTGCTTCTGGCTTGGTAGGTTTCCTTGATTGCGAGAGATGTATGGTGAGGTATTGCAAGCTGTGACGACTTGCCTGCCTCTCAAAGTTACTTTTGACTTCTGGGTTTACCTTAGCTGTATGTTTTACTTTAACATGAGGCACACTGAGAAGTTACCCTCTCTTTGTGGAAGCTGGAGGAGGTTTAGAACATTCCCATGGCAAAGGCAGAGCCTAGAGAAATAAATTTAGGCTGTGGACTTCTCCCAAAATGTGAAGACTGGATTTGTCAGTGGTTTGGGGTTGTTAAAAATGTGGAAGGTGTTAAGTGTCTTGCTTGATATAGGGAAATTCTTGAAGAAAATTGAGCAGAGAAGCCAAATGGTGTTTGTGTAATAGCAAATACAGACCCTAGCAGCATGAGGGCACAAGGTAAACTCATACCAGCTTTTTAATTTGTTGCTTCTGAACTCAGTAAAAAGTAAATATAGGCAGCAGGAGATTTTGTACACTAGAAAATAATAAACAGGATGCAAAGCTAGGAGTGTACCTCATATATGTCTCCCTCCATGCCTTGTTTTTTTTTAATATTAGTGTACCCACCACCTCTGAAATGGGGCTGAAGAGGGAATGGTTTACAGTGTCTGCAGGAGCTCCAAGTCAGTGCTACTTAAGGAAGCTGTATTTTGCTTTCTTGAGCAGTAGTTGATGCACTCTCTCATTGAGCTCAGTGTGGGTTGTAATCCAGCAGCCCTGGTGGGCAGGAATTATGTTTCTGAGAGTTCAAAATCAGCAGGAGCTGATAGCCAGCCTCTATGAATATAATTGCTCTGGGTCGTAAGGTCCTGCTGAGCTCCCTGGTAAGTCTGGCTTCTCAGTTGCATTCTTGCTGATCTGGGAACCGGGTTCACATCTCTTCCTCTTGCTTCAGGCACTGCCTGAAATTATGTACAATTTCAGCTGTATCAAACTGCTTCAACCCATCAGTTTGCAGCAACAGGTGGGAAGGGAGTACCTAGGTGTGGCTTATGACCCACTAGATAACTTCAGGACTGGCAGCAAACAGGTCAGTGTGCAATAAGCTGTAGTGATGGTCATAATTGCTTGTTTATCTCTTTCAGCACTTTTGGTTGTGGTCAGGGTAGTAATGCTAGGGTTGGCAGTCATTCACATAAGGCAAGGGAAGTGTAATTGAAGAATCAAAAATGTTACCACCTTTTCTAAGAAAGAGATAATGATGAGGGTTAGACTACTGGTTCTGAGATTTGACCAGAAAGGGGGTCACTAGAAAGGAGAGCAGCTTCAGTAGTAGCTTAGAGAGACAGAAGGTATGCTGGAGGGGAAAAAGAAAAGTGACTGCCAGGAGTTCAAATGGTACTGTTTGAGAGCTAGAGATGAAAAGGACATATGAGGTTAGACATCCAAACTGTGATCCAGAGTCTCTGGGAAATTTAGAGGTACATGGTTAATGCATATTTGTATTGTGAGAGGGAGGAGCATACAAATGTTTACTAACAAATGTCAGGGGATAGAAGCTGGCACTATAAAATCAGAGGCAGGTGGAGTGCTTAGAAGGGTTGGGAACATGCTTGTATATATGATGGGAGGAACTGTAGAAGGGGAAGGGAAGGTTGAAAGGATAGAGGAGGTAATGTCGCTTGGTAATTTTCTTACAAGCAGCTGAGATTCTGTGCAAAGACGAATGGAGGCTGGAGGAGGGGAGGGTTTGAGGAATGAGTCAAAGGTGGTGATGAGGCAGCTGGGATTGCAGGCGTGGGTTTCAGTTAAGCTGGAGAAACACTTCGTCTCCTTTGAAACAATTGTTCGTATTAGCATTCATAGTGTGGGCATGCATGCACCCATCCATGTCATGTCTCCTGGTGTGCTGCACACAGAAGTTGTTTGAGGATCTTTTGGTTCCTGATAGACCAACCCAGTCAGATCTCAGTCTTCTTCGAGATGCCATTGTAGAAGAGAAATCTTTGGTGGAGAAAATTGCTCTGGTAACAGTCTTCATTAGAGTTGTTGGATACTGATATCGGAGATGGGTCAGGCCTAAAAGCTGGTGGGGAGCATGACTGAGGGAAGGATGCGCATACCCAACACATACATATACACCCCCATTATGAGGACACTGGAAAACATAAAGGAAATCCAAAAGTACTTTGCCAGAGTGGAAGGAGAGGAAGACACAGGAAAAAGAGAGCAGAGAGGAGACAGATAACACTGCTTACAGACTGGAAATCATAGCAAGATGAAATGAGAAGGGCTGATGGTAAACACTGAAAGACATTAAGTTGTGATGGGGAGGGATTCAGTAACAAAATTTAGATAAAGACGTCATAGGCCACATGGAATGAGTAGATTTGCAAAGATTTTGAAAGTGAGAAAGTATTTTGCTGAGGACTTTATTGGATTCTGTATCTGGAAGTCATGGAAGTGGTGCAAGAGGGAGAGTATGTTTCTATTATTATATGGCCCAGCTTGGTTGATGATGTTCCATGGAAGAACCTTCATTTGTAGGTACATGCATGTCTGTTGACACAAGAAATGGTGAAATCTGAAGGTAGAGTCCTGTCCTAACTTCTCTGCTTGCAAAGAAACTAGCTGTAACTGCATGTCAGGCTCCCTGCTCCTTTGATTTTAGTGAGCTACTGCTCACTGCCTAACTTCTATTGTCCTGTAACCTGTAAGGCCTAATAAAATTGTAGTTCGGGAATGTAATTTTATACTGAATCCTAAGACTGAGAGGCTGGCCTGGAGTGCTCATCATCTTCTAGAATGTACCACTGCTGGTTCTTTGATCTGGCAGGAGCTGGACCTGTCTCTGGTGCTGTGAGAATGAGATTTTGGAACCTTTCACCACAGTTTCTTCTAAGTTTGTGACCCCATACCTCCAGTAAAGCATGGCCTGCTCCAAATCTTGGTTATGTATAATTAAAAATGTTACCATAAACAAGTAAATTGTGATTCCTCTATTTTCAACATGTGAATTTCCCTCCACTCTTGCTTGTAAATGCTGTATGGAATAACTGTGGTGATTATTTTGTACGTCAGCTTCTTGGACATGTCTCCTTAACACCTTTTGGAGGCATTATGAGCTAATTTAAGATGGATTAAGGTCAAGTCTACCCGAAAAAAGAAATAAAACCCCTCTGAAGTATCCATTCGTTGTGTAGTGCATGCTGAGTAGCTAAGAAGTACTTCTGCTGCCTTAGTTTTTCTGAATGTGGTTTTGAGTTTGACTTCTAATGCTTCTTAAAGTAATGGGACAAGGTGTTAGTCTCTTTTCATCTTGTAGCTGCTTTTGTAATTGCAGTGGACTGGACCTGTCTGGGTTGGACTGAGCTGTGGCACTGATTTACAGAAGTCACTACAAGGCTATGAGTTTGACCAAAATACTTGGTGGAGTCCAGCTGCCTTCTGGAGGCTCTGACACTGCATCTCTGTTCCAAATGTTGTGTAGTTCCTTTCCTGTTGCTCAGTGTGGTCTATCAAGGTGTGGACCAATGTGCTTTGTCAGTCCTGCTCCACATACTTTGGGATCTGGGTCAACCTGTGAGCCTGAATCTCTATGCTGGCTGTGTACAGAGATCCCTGTGAGCTCACCGAGGTGCTGCAACCCTCCTTGTGCATTAAAGCTAGTGGCAGTAAGGAATGAGGCTGGTTTCCATTGCTGTCCTCTAGATCATGCCAAACCACCCTCCATGAGAAGGCATTCAGAACTTGCGAGAGCCAAGTACTTTATTTGCTTTATGTTTCTTTTACTATGTTCTTTTTCAGTTGGAACAATGTAGGCTCCCTGTTATGTTCTTCCATCCTGGGCTTTCTCCTTTCCATCTAAACATGCTTTAAATTTAAACTGCCTTCACATACGTTAAACTACTGTTGAATTTTATCTTCTCTCATCTTGCTCATTTTCTTCTTTTTTTGACTGTGTCTCAGTTCACTACTTTATCTAGACAATTGCAAGTATGATTGCTTACTTTCCAGTTCCTTGTCCTGCCTTCTCTCCGTGCACTTTAAATTGTTCTCTTTTGGTGATGTCTTTCCAGCTTTGTATTGGTATTGTTAATACTGTATTCCAGTGTTAACCCTATGCAAGGTTAATGTATGTTTTCTCTGCAGACACAATGACTGCAGGACACATGAGTCTGACAAGAGGCTTTTAGTAAATACATGTAAAAATACATTTTGTAAATTCTGCCTCTTGGCTCTTGGTTTGTCCTAAGACAGCTTATGGAGTTCATTTAAGTTGTCAGAACCTCCCCCTAGATTAACAAAGGTACGTTTTTCTCTGAGAGCAAATGACTGCATCTTAACCTCCCTAGATGAGTTCAAATTCAGAACAGATAAGTATTTCCTCAACTGACCTGTCCTGATCACAGGATGTTAGGACTGTGGAATGTAATCAGCCTTTGAGGCTGTTTAGCTTAGTGCTCTGTATTGTGGTGGTAGCTCAGTCTGTGTCACTAAGCTGATGCAGCATTTTCATTGTAAGTTTGGGTGCACAAGGCTTATTCTGTAATGCAGTTGTCTTGAAGTGTGTTTAAGGATAGTAATAACTTTGTAAGTCTTCCATTCACTGGCAAGTACAAGCCTTTGAATGTGTTTCTGTGCTTGGCAATTCTATTAATACTGTGTACTGCTATTCCCACAATGAAAAGTGGCTCCAGTGTGGAAACTTGTTGTACTGGTACACAGTTAAATCTCCAGAATTCAAACCCTTCCAGGGAACGTACTGCTTCTTGGATTAGTGAAAGTTTGGATTTTTGCAATGTGGTGGTAGATAAGGCATGCGTGTGCTCTACAAAGATATTGCTGAGGATTTTCTCCACTGCAACTGGGTATTTTGGCATAAGACACACACATTTCAAGTTGTGCTAAGCCCACATTCTTGCAGTAAGAGCTGCAGAGGTGGTAGCAGGCATTTGGCTTGCTGATTTGTTTGGATTAATAGGATTTCATGTAGTTAAAATGCAAACTCACAATGTAAAAGGCTTTTCTGTGTAAAGCAGTTTCACTTGTTATTTTTACATCTATTCTACATCTGTCTGTTGGCGTAGCTATATTGGTTATATGGGAGTGCTGTTACAACGTTATTTGAGCCTCTTCTCAGGAGAGGAATCACTTAGTGTGAACTAAAACTGTGGAAACACTAAGTTACGAGCTGCGGAGTTGATAATAAAGTATAACCTGTGTGGAATGTGGGCTAGACTTGGCAAGGGTCTTGGCAGACAACCTCTGTAGCAAAATCTCAAGAAATTGCAAGACCTCTGAATTATCTAAAGCTATATAGAACAGTTTTAGGCAAGGCTGGTGTAGTCTGATGCTGTGTTAGCAGATATGTTAGATGAGCAAACTGCAGTAGACCTAGAATGCAGTGGTGGTACAACTGTGGAGGACACAAGCCTTGAGTGATAAGGATGTTCTGGTTAGACAAAGGCAGCAGCCCTCTGAAGGAGTTTTTTGTTGCTGCATTGGAAACATTCGTCTGAATCCAGGCAAATGCTGCTAGACCAGAAAGTTAACTTCTTTAATGCCTTTTGGATGCAAAAATGTCTTAATACCATACTGATTCACTTTCTCAGTGTCTGTGCTACTAGCCAAGGCACTGCTAATGGAAAGGCCAGCTGTGGGACCTTACAAACTTTTTCTTCGGTAAGAGAGATGGTGTTGGGATGCGGATCGGAAAATGACCCTGAAAGGCCAGACATTTAGCTTTTTTTGTTCTGACGTAACAGCAGCAGCATTTGAGGACTACCCACCTTGAGTGTGGTCACACAATGAGTTCAGATGTGCTCTTCGACTGGAAGGACTGTTTAGGCAGGAGAGGGGAAGTCTGGGAACGCAAGTCCCCATTCCCCATATAGCTGTTTGTGAAAGGTTGTCCTTGTGTTCGTTCATAAATGCAACAAAGTGAGATCGGACCGCTGGAAATCAAGAACTTAGTCTCTGGTGCCTGCTCACAGCTGCTTGGTGGAAGGATTCCCCCTTTGTCTAGTCTCTGCAAGACTCTCCATCTGAGGCAATTAGGATTAGCAGGCACATTTCATGCTCTGAAAAGTCAGAAAAGGAAAGAAGAAGGAATTTTACAGAAAGAAATGCCTTCCAGGCACAGATTTCACTCTGGTTTTGTGCAGAGATGTGGAGGTTAAAAAGCAGACTTCCAACAGCATTTAATGAAGGGCTTGGTGATGATGAAAGGGACTTAGTGATGGAACAGAGCAGAGACACTGCACTTGGTGTCAACAGAGCAGAGCCATCACAAGTGGCAGAGTTAGCAGAGGGAAAAACCCTGGGTGACACACAGCACAAATTAGGTATTGAGACCTTCCTAGTTCACATTCACAAGGATTTCATTAAACTTAAATTCTGGCAGGAGAGATGTGGCATTTTGATTTGGAGAGTCACCTATTGGTTCTTGAGTCTTACTAGGGAGGAGGGCTGTGAATATGCCCTCATATGTGGATTCAGAAGGAAATGAATACATGTTTTTTAGAGACTGCAAAATTCAGTTCTTTTCTGCCTTTTCATTGAGCAATGTGTCTTGGCCTCATTCACTGCCCTCGTCCCTCTCTCCCCACCTAATTAATTTGCAAAAACACTTTTTGCTTGCAGCATCATTTGCTTGGGAGCTGATTTCAAATGGATTGTCTCACTGATTTTTTTTTTGGTAGATTGATATGGACCTCTAGATGAAGAAATATCTGTAAACCAGATTATAATATTTCCTCAACTGACAAGATAAAATTGTCTTTATTTCCCCAGTATTTTCCAGTAAATAGGTTTCTGACTCCCATGCCAGAGCAGTAGCTTGAGGGCTCTTATACCTGATTTTATAAGTGTTGAAGGATTTTATGGTGTATGGACTAACAGAAATTATGAAGAAACTATTAAATCCCTTTCTCCAACCATTTACTCACTGTTTTATGTTAGGGCTTCTTTATGCATGCAGACGTCTAAAATCATACAAAAAGCTGAAAATATGCAGAAAAGGTCAAACCAAAACATTAGTTAAATAAAATGCAGATTGGAATATATTTTTAGTGTTTGAATATTTTCCCTAAAAGGCTATACTGAAAGGAAAATGTTTTACTGCTTGAATCATATGGTAGTATGAGGCATGCTTTTAACACATGCTGCTATCACATGGAAATAAAGGAAGAGTCTCAAAACAAGTGATAATGTCTGCAGAAACTTCCTTTAATAGCTCTAGCAGTTAGCTGATAGCAAGACTCCAGCCTTGACTACCCTTTCCAATAACGGGCCTAAATGTAAAAAGAGAAAGCTTGTTTGACCACCCAGTTCTCAAACAGCTTGCAAATTGTTTCAGCCAAGGGTAACAGATGTTTCTTTCTGTTTTCATAACCTTTTCCAGTCAAACTCTTTCAATGATACAGCATCTCAATTTGCAGGAAGATTTCCTTGACTGTGTAGTCTGATGACATTTATTTCCACCCAAGTGCTTCATGGAGTAGTTCAGTGTCTTTGCATGCCATTCCAGTACTGTACCCAGCATCTGAATTCCATGAGTTTCATGATTGTCCCTCAACAAGTGGATTTTTTGCTCTTCTAAATGTGTATGCACGGATGCTGTTACATAGCGGAAAACAATCAGTGTAGTGGAGCCTGTAGTTGCAGCCCATCCGCTGCAACTAAGAGCAAGACAAATGAGAAAACAAACATTTGAGCCTGAACAGTCCTTGTTCATAAAGATTTTCTTAATAAGAAGAAAATAGCACTTAACAGCTTCATTTGAGTTGTACAAATGTAAGAGCACCACTTGCAGCTCTGCTTCTTTTGCAAGTAGAATTTTCAGCTTTCTGGTGAATTGTACTTAATGTCCTGCAAGAATGAACTTATAAGCTGTGCATAAGCTGAGTAATTGCTTATCATTAATAACATGACTGTTAACTTTGTGTTCAGTTGCCAAAGTCAAGCTCTCACTTCCCATTTATCCCTTCTCCTTTCTAGCAGTTGTTTAACAGTTATGTTTTCTCAACTCATCATTAAGGTTTAGCAGATACGTTCTCTCAATTCATCATTAAGGTAAGGCCTGAGTAAGACACCTGGTATGCCCATGGATCAGATGGTATTTATCTCTGTGTTTTGTTGTGTTGGGGTGTGGTTTTTGTGGTTTGGTTTTTTGTTTGTTTGGGTTTTGGGTTTTTTTGTTGTTGTTTGTTTGTATTTTTGTTTTGTTGTTGTTTTGTTTTTTGGGGGGATTTTGTTTGTTTGGGTTTGGGTTTTGTGTGTGGTTTTTTGTTTGTTTTGTTAGGGTTTTTTTTGTTTTCATTATTTCAGGTTTTTGTTGTTTTGTTGGGTTTTTTGGTTTGTTTTTTTTTGTGGGTTTGTTTTTGTTTGGTTTGGTTTTGTTTTTTGTTTCTTTTCCTTTTTTTTTTTCTCTTTTAATGGCATGAAAGATTGTGAACCTTACAGGTAAACAGTGTGCAAAAATTGTCTGAAGTCCTATCAGACTTTCATTGTGGCAGGGCTGTACTTGATGTGATGTTTGGTAGTGACTTGGGAGGTAGAAGAAAGGAATTCTATGAATTCCTTACAGTTAATTTGATTGGGTTTTTTTTCTATTCAGCAGCGCATATCTGATATTGAATGGCTGGAGAAAGTTCTTGACAAGTTGGAGACTTAGACCATGATCTGTTGCTAACAGAAGCTGAGGGTTGATGTAGCTAGGAAATTTAAACTGCTTGATCACCCTGAGTAGGATGAACCTGTGACATGTACTTGCACCAATGTGTATATGCCAAGATGCCTTATTTTTCACCAAGTACAGAGTTTCCCTCATCTGAGTAGAGATTCTGTGTGAATGTTACTGGCTCAACTCTTGCTGGTTCTGGAAACTAGCCATGCTGTTGCATATCTGATTTTCCAACTTCTGTGTGCAGCAGGGAGGTATGAACAGGGGGATGTCTGTTGAGTGAACAGCAACAGAAAAGGGTGAACCCTATTAAGGAGAAAAATTGCCAGCTTGCTTGGTGAGGTGCAGACAATTCAGGTAAGAGGGGATGCATTTGAAAAGGACTGTAATGACTTCTAGTTTCCCTCAGGGAAACCTGTATCCTCCCGTCAAAGACAGATGCTTACTGGATGCATTCCTGTATTAATTGTTAGATGATCAGACAAAGAAATATAGGAAGATAAGATGTCAAGGAGCCATCCTGACTGTACTGGAGATGGAGGCTCTTGGCAGGGCATCTGTTCATTTTTTGTTCGTGTTTCTTGCAAATCGATTTCCTTTTGAAGCTGAAACTTGTGGCTGAAAAATTCCTTTTTCTGTGTGATGTTTGCATTGTTCACAATGTGAGTGGAGCCCTTGGGCACTTCGCTCGGCTCCTTTTAGGAGGGTCATCTTTACTTACCTGCAGCTGAGACCTGCTCAGATTCACATAGCTGACAGGACCATTGGAACTCTGCATGCTAACTATTGCCCCTTTTAAAAGGAAATATTGCAGTAGGAATGAACATGAATGGGAAATTACATTTCTTCTAATTTTATACATCTATGGTAAAGAATATAATAGCTGTTTGAGGGTTCAGCCTTCAGAGAGCATAGGCCTTTCTTAGAGGCTTTCTTGGTTAACATTGAATCTTAAGATGCCTTCAGTGCTTAGTGTATGCTGAACTACTCTGAGCAGCATTTTGTGCATCCATTCATGAAAATCATTTTGCCTACTTCCTATTTACAGTTTGCTAGTGCATTGAAGAACAAGCGAAATAAATAATTGAAAATACCAGGATGCTATGCATACTGTTTCTACAGCACTAGCCCAGTTTTAAATAGTTAGCTTGACCATTTCAAAGCCTGTCTGTTCATGATATCCTGGAATAGAGATGTGCTGGGACTTGTCAAATTCATATTCAGCATTTAGTATATTTACTGTGATCAAAGCCAAACCAGGCTGCCCGATAAAATACTTCAGGGTCAGAGATGTGTAAGAACCTGTTGCGTCTCCACTAGGCTTCAGAGATCAGTAATCATTTCAGCTGAATTCAAATTGCTTCAGAACTGGTTGAGAAAATCTGGTGTGTTCTTACAGTAAAGAGCCTTATTCTTGGTTTATCGAATAAGATTTGTTCTGTGTTTTGGACTTTGTAGAGCCTGGATTATAGTAAATCTGGAACTAGTACATTTAAAACTCTTCAGCAGTGATAGATTGTTTCTGCAAGTACAGGATAACCTCAGTATGAGCTACAGTTACAAATAGTTTCATAAAATGGTAATTTCTTTTCTAAGGTACTCATGCATAGAGATGCAAGTACTAATCTAGGGGGACTCTTATACCAGAGCCTATTCACTGCCTCTGAATGAGTCACAAATTAACTAAGGGGATTCTCCAGCTTCCTCAAGCTTATCTGTAAGCATCTTAATATTTTTTTTACTTACCATGAAGAAATCTGCCAGATGTAAAAAAGAGTAAAGGATGTAGTCTAGAAAAAAAATTGAGCTTTGGTTTCTGTTAAATACATGGGGAAAAATTGCCCATAATATGTAGATATTTCCTGTTCTCAAAACTTGTACCCTGTGTAACTTTTTGCCTGTGTGTAACTTTAGAGTATTAGTTCTGAGTGTATGATAATAGTAGTCCAGAGTTATCATGCTTTTCACTGAGGGAGTTCTGGAGTGCAGTGGAAAGTGGTTTTGCACCCCTTATTTCCCTTTCAATCTGAACTCAGACATTGGCTTGCATGGCTTGATTCATAAATGAGCAATAGTTGACTGGGAAAGTTCATTTCTCCATATACCAAGATAGTTGAATCCTCTGAGAAGATTGAGACTGATGGATAAATACGTGTCACGTGTAGGTGGCCTATAAGAAAAGATTTTAGGATTTTTTTTTTCCTTTAAGTCTTTGTTAAGACTTTCCCACCCCCCACTCTTTAAACTCTTTTGTCATGTGCTGAGTGGAGGTGGATGGAGATGGGGTGGTGGGGGAGAAGGGGGGCTGCTGAAAGCATTTATCTTCATTTCTGCCATCACCCAGTGTTTATTACGCAGTGATAGACAGACGCAGGAAAACTGCCAATCAAACCTACATTCATTGCATTTCAATTGGCCTTTGCTTTGGATTTCAGCATTTTGAAACCTACATCATCTCAGCAGCAAAAGGTCGTTCTGTTCATGGGGATGACAAGCCTGAGACCCTTGGGTACCCACTGTAGTCACTTGTGATCCCATCAAACAGTGGAAGATCGAGGAATCAGGACTGTCAGGTGCTTGGTGAGAACAGCTGCTTTTAAGAGCTGATCTGTTGCTGCCCGCATTCAAGAAGCTGAAGTGTGTTGTTTTCCTCCAGGTTACATACACTGCAACTTGAGAGGCAACAGCACCTTCTGCTCTCATCCAGGCTGAAACCCTGGCTGAGCAAATGAGTTGAATGAGTTCTCGTGGTGCACGATGAACAAAAGCTCTGTAGTGAGGATTTTAACTTTCTTGTTTTCCACCTATGGTCTCAAGGCTTCCCTGTCAACCGAAAAGAACAACACAGGTTAGACAACATAGTTCTGTGCTGGGGGGTATTCTCCTCTGTAAAGTGATTGTCTGAAATGTTTGCATGCTTTTAATCATCTTTACCATAAGACAGTGTATGCATGCATGTAGGTGACATCTGGCCAGACTTGTGATACAAATGTTACTCCATTTCATTTATATGTATGTATATAGATATAATAATTGCACCACTGAATTACATAATTAGTCTAAGTAGTGTTACTTAATAAAAAACATGTAGATCATGGATTTGTGATTAGTGTTAGGTGTACTGGTTAGGAGCCAAATCCTTCTGAACATGCACCTTGCACTCCAGGAAGTGCATTCCCTGTGTCCTAATCCCTTGATAAAGGTATCTGTTACCTGGAGCATTAGCATTAGTTGATAGCCTTTTTTGGCTCTGAAATCTGAGTGGGGCTGTCGTGTAGGTGGGGTGGTAGTGCTTTTTTCCTTTGTAAGCTTCTCTGTGTATAATGTGACTGCCTTTGGAGGTGAAGAGGTTTAAATGAACACTGTAACTAACCTGCAGGTTACAGGTAAAGGGTTGAAAAGATCACAATCTTTACTGGAAAAAAAAAATCAAAACTATTTGCCAACTCCCTTTTTTCTGGTACTTGTGCCAGTAGGTGCAGCAGTTGTATGAGCCAGATGAACTTGCTCTTTGAGGAGCAGTTAGCGATGTTGTGAGGCTTCTGTGATGCAGAGGGGAGAGCACAATGATTCTCCTAGCATATGTTCTTCTCCAGTTTTTATATTGCTTTTTACACCTACAAAGGTTATACTGATTGCATAAGAGGTGATGTAACTTTGTGACACTCACCTGTAATAAGATCAGTATTCTGGCGTTGAGTTCCCCGAGTAGAACTGCTGTTGCCTGTCTGTGCTGAGTGTTTTCCCTGCCAGACTCAGTTGCTACCTTGTTGGTGATGTTAGTTACTGTTTCCCTATAGCAAGTCCCACTGTTTGAAATTTGTGGGCATCCTGGTTTTCTGTTCTCCACATGGAGGCTGGAGGCAAGACTGCAGAAGAACTGCCATTGAGTACCAGACTTTTAAAGATGAAGCAACATAACATGTAATTGTCCTTCTTCCACTTCTAGTTGTAAAGTGTAATTTCATTAATGTATTGAATCTGCTTTCTCCAGTGCATATCTTCTGTTCATATGAGCCCTTTGTTTTGAGGGATATAGAGAAAAAGGCCTTGGGCATATGTTAGAGCCATGGAAATGTTTTAAACTCTGCTCTCCAAGTGATATGTGTGTTTCTGACATAGAGGCAGGTACAGAGACTGAGCAGACATGTGGTGGAGGTTGGTTGACTGCTGGAGACCTGGAAGAGCTGAGTACACAGAGTAAAGGTGGCTGCTCAGAATTCATGTTCTTGGCATGTTTCTGATCTTTCTCTAGAACCAAAACTCAAGACTTAAGCAGCTTTCTTGCTATCTTTTTCAGCACCAGTTTAGAGTTTGCTTGCTTAATTTGCCCTGCCCACTATCTTCTTAAATTTGCAGTGAAAATATAAAACCTGTTAGTGTGTTTGTGTTTTCAGGGTGCGGTAGTTTATCCCTGTCTGAAGGCAAATATCCAGAGGCTCCAAAACAACAGCTTCCCCCCTCCTTCCCAACTGGAGGGAGAAAAAGGGGGGGGGGGGGG
>VXAU01000120.1:453892-563601 GCA_013399695.1 Formicarius rufipectus
AGGGAAAGGGGGGTGGGGATGGCGGGGGGGGGGGGGGAGGAAGGGAACCACGCTTGATAAAAAGTGTATTCTGATACTACTGAAGCAGTATGAATTTATACAAATATATATATATACAGAGAAGAAAAAGGAACTTAATATTACTATATGCACACATACAAACAATAAAGAACAAGTACACAAGGTCTACTTCCCAGAGAGAGATATGCAGCTCCTCCCGAAGAGACAGCAGATCCACAGCCTACGCCCTTCACCGCCGGAAAAGGACTGACTCAAAACTTCTGTCTATCCCTTCTTATATCTAAGCTGACGTCAAATAGGATGAAATACTTCATTTGGATACAGCAAACCATGTGATTGTCTCCAAGGAAGGCCTAAAGTCAAACCACCACACAGGGCTATTTTTTGTGTGTGTGTGTGTGTGTGTGTGTGTGTGGTTTGGTTTTGGTGGTTTGGTTTTTGGGATGGTGGTTGTGGGGGATTTTTTGGTTTGGGGGTGGTGGATTGGAGGGGTTTTTTTGTTTAGTTGGTTTTGGGGGTTTTTGTGGGGTTTTGTTGTTTTTGCAAGCCTGAGTGTACTTCTGGGATTTGATAAGAAAAGTAACTATCCAGCCACCCTACTCTCCCCATCTTCTTCTATTCCAGTTTCCATTACTAGCAATTAGCAAGCTCTTAGGTCTCTGCACAGGCATCCGGCAAAGCTGTTGAAATGATGTCTCTTCCACAATTTCTGCTATGGCAGCAGAGTCCTGAGCCAGCCCTTCTACGAGAGTGAAGGCACTGACTTTTTTGTGTGCTTACCACTGGAGACAGTGCAGAGATACTGAAATCCAGACTGCATAGACTCTAGAGGCTTTGCTTTTAGTCATTTGTGCTTGGGGATGATCTTGTTTTGCTCTCCTTTTTCAAATTCTATTACCGTGAGTTTCTCCGAGTACCAGCATGTGTGTGTGTCATACAAGGGTGGCAGGTAGGAAGGCCCTAGAGACTGCAAATACCATGAGATTTTTTGACTGTAGTACTGTCATCAAGAACTGTTTCTTCTCACCATTTGTCTCCCTAGGAATGGCATTTAATGCATCTGCCCTTTCTCAAATGTATGCTCATTTGAGTTACCAGTGGCTGTTCATTTCTGCCTGGAAAATTAGGTTCTTTGGGCTTTTGTCCAAATCCTTGGATGGTTAGCAAGGGTCATGTCATTTGCCTAGAGTCAGAGTGGCCCTTGCCTGCTGTACAGTGGATTACCCAGAGCAGCAAAGGGCTAGCTCATAAGTCCTCTTTGTGAAAATTTTGTTACAGCCCATACTGTGTGGCTGATACTGTAGACAACCTGTATCTTCTGAGTGAAGTTTACAGTACTAGCAGTGATTTCATCCACAAATCTATGTAATTTACCAATGCAATGCTTTTCATGAATATGTATTCTGATCTGCCTTCATAGCTGTACTAGGCAATTTTGGGTCTGTGAAAATACAACTTCACTAGTATTGATAAGTAAGAATGCATTTGCACCAAATGAATTGATTACCATTTCTGTCTTGTGTGTCTGTGAGAGTCTTATCTCTTACCAGTTTTATTTTCTTTCAGAAATGTGTTGCAGGGAGATGCTTTCCTATTAATTTCCTGTGTTCTGTGGCTTATTTGGAAGGTGTTGCCATTTCTGTAAATAAGGTTTCTTTAAACATCTAGAGTTTTGAGTATTGGATTTTGAAAGGTTTTCTATGGTTTTGGTTCCTTGGATTTTTTTCTGGATAATCTTGTAGAGGTTAAATTGCTAATTATTTCCCCCTTTTCTGTAGGTGCTGTGATTGGGGATGGGCAGTCAGCTGTGGCCAGCAACATTGCCAACACCACCTACCGCCTCCAATGGTGGGACTTCACTAAATTCGATCTTCCTGAAATCAGCAATGGTAAGCTAGAAAGGACATCAGTACCTTTTTTGAAGTCTATACCAGCCAGAGCTACCATAACCTCTAGGGTATTTCAAAGACAGCTGTATGTTGCAGACCTTGGATTACTTGATTTTCATGTTGCATTGGGAACTGAAAAATGCTTAGTCTTCTGAGAAAGTTGACTAAAAGCTTGCAGAGCTGTTCCTGATATTCTTGCTATCAGCAAATCCATGTTTAAATGGGGTGGGTTTTTTGTGAGCATTTTCGTGGGTAAATACCATTCTTTCAGAATTCTGTGTCCAGTCTTCTCATTCTGTTACAAGTTTCTCAAGAAACACTGCCTTTAAACCTTTAGATTATAACCTGCTAATGAACTGGGTCTGATTTCTCTTAAGTTATTGACAGTAGTGTGGATTAAAGTACTGCAATATGTTTTTGGGAATCAAGACCTTAGTCTGTTGCTTACCATAGTATGACAAGCCCAGGGAAGTAGATGTACCTTCTAGCCATCTGCAGAAGCAGTGATTTAATCCCATTTCTCAGGTCAAAGTTCCTGAGTCAGGAATATAAACAATATTTCTGATTGTATTTATTTTCTCTTTCCCTTTGTGAAAATTAGACCATAGTTTTACATGTGTTCCATGCATAAGCTAGCTCTCGCTTTGGAAGAGACTTCTTTACACAGACACAAGCATGTTTGATGGTTGTGGTCAGTTGATCAAAGAAGGGCTAAAACTAACTTGATGAGAAAAACTATTTTTAATCCAGAATGGTATCCTGATATAGCTTGCTGCACAGCTGCAGAAATGTTTGTGGCAGCCTAGGATGAAGCTAGGAGATAGATATTCATGAATGTTTCTTTGTACAGTTTTTTTTTTTTTTAGATTCGGCCATCTTTGTGCATATGTGAAATTCATTGATTGACTTCTCAGCAAAAGCAGATTAAGTACTGCTTTGAGGGACTGCTTTTTTTAGGGAGAACAGGGATTCTATTTTCAGAAAGACTTCTGCTTTCGCAGGTAGCCATTGAAATGAATTAAGAAAACTCTTTCAGTTCCAGCCTTTTGTGTTCTGCTTTTCCAGAAATTACATACCTGACTATAGAAGTCTTTGTGAGTTAGTGTCCTGTTGCTTAAAGGACTCACAGAAGGAGAACATGTGCTGACATCTTAGTAGCAGAGATGCAGAAAATTGAAATCACACATCAGAGAGTGGTTTGGTCAGGAATGGAGTTTTAGAAATCACCTCCCTTGCTGTGATCAGGAGCATCTTTCAATAGATCAGGTTACTCAAAGCTCCATCCAGTCTAGCTGTCATGGTTTAACCCCATGCAACCAGTTGTTTACTGCTTCCTGCCCCTTTGGGATGGGGATGACAATCAGAAAAAGGTAAAACTCATGGGTTGAAATAAGAACAGCTTAATAATTGAAATAAAGGTGATAATAACAGCAAAAATAGTAATGAAAAGAAGGGAGAAAGGAAAGGAGGGGGAAGGGCATAGGAATAAAACAGAAGAGAGGCGAGTGGATGAACAGGACAATTACTCACCACTGACTGACCAATGCCCCGCCCATCCCTGAACACTGATTGGCCACTCCCAGCCAACTCCATCAGTTTATACTCTGGGCAGTATGTTCTGTGGTATGGAAGATCCCTTTGGCCAGTCTGGGTCATCTGTCCTGACCATGCTCCCTTCCAGCTTCTTGTGGGACTCAGTGCTCAAGGTAAAGTTCTGCCACATAGCAATACTTTTGGTGGTCCTGCAAGACTCTGGAACAGAATAAAGATGAAGTCAGAGGGGAAAGCAGCTTAAATCCTTTGGGACTTCTCTGCAAGTTCTGAAGTGGCTGAAGAGTGCTTCAGCTGCTTATACTTATTTTTTGGACTCATCTGGCTGCTGAAGAGGTGGCTGCTAATTAAAAAAAAAAGCATAAGATGTTTGTTTTATAATTTATAGAATCCCATAGAAATTAAGAACCATCTGCTGCTCAATACATCAATATTTCAATCTTTTCCCCTCTCCCCTACCAGGATGCTTTTATTCTGAAATAGCTTCCAATTAGCTGAAAATTGGGTATGGTTTCTGTTGTTGTTGTGCCCTTCTTGCAGGCTGCATTCCTGCTACAAGTTCATCCCCAGCCCTTCTGGCTCCCCATGTCATGCTTCATAGTACTTGACTTGTCCATCTTGTCTTATTACCATGTGGAAATACTAAGTTTTACTCTGCTTTTTCCCTTTTGTATGCTGAACCCAATTCTGGCATTTCTAGATTGTTAGCCTTATCTCCTTCTGCCAAGGTCGAGTAGGGATGTATGAAGATGTAGCAGCTGTGCTTATTCTAAACCAGGTATTTGCCAGGCTTGCCTAGGCACAGAACAAAGGCAAGCTGCAAGTTTGCCAAGGTGCATGAATTAGAGATACCATGAAGTTCAATGTACGTTAGTGGAGAGGTGTGTTGGAGGAGTTTTTTCCTGATTCGTCATGATATTGGGAAGTAACTATTTTCCCAGTAAAACTTGTAGCTCCTTCCCTTCCCCCACCCCCATTGTTTCCTCTAAATCAGCGGTGGTCCTGTGAGAGAATCTGCTTACACAGAGGAGGGGGCTTTTGTACCTCCTAGGACTGACTTAAGCCACAAGTGGTTTGGGAGTTCAGGCAGATGAAATGATGCAGCTGGAGTTCGGGACTACCTGCCAGCTCCACTCTGCATCAGAGAAATGACTCTGTGGCCAACCTCCATCTTTGATCATCTCTTCTTCCTGTTAAAATTAAACAAAGAAAAGATAGCTCGGAAGTAATGTTTTCCACTAAAGCGGACACATCTGAGTAAGTGACATCAGGGTCATTAGTGCTGTCCTGTGATCTCAGTGTCTGGGCTCCAGCACTCTTGGGAGCCCTTGGCTCAGGATGTGGCTGTGCAGCAGCAACCTCACTGGTGCTCAGTCCAACAAGAATACAAAAGCAGACCCCAGCAGTCTTGAGAAAATGGCTTTGCAGGGACTGGTGGGATTTTAGTCTCTTCCCTGTCTTTCTCTATTAATTGCAAAATGGAAAAAGATGGCTTCAGATTTCTTCTCTCCTTTCGCCAGTTTTGCTTTTAATAGCTCTGAAATAAACATTACCCGGTCTTAAATTGTAATTGTCAGTTGTATCAGCATTAGGGTGGAGAAATAATTTGACAGCAGAGACAGTGCTGTCTCTATGTTTATTTAATATTCTTCTAGTAAATGTTGCATATTCTTAAAATTCATGCAGCTAAGCATTGAAAACAGTGTAGAATATGGCCTTCCTATTGGTGAAATATATGAAAGTTTTCTCTCTTGTTTATATCTTTTGAATATAGTTTTTCTCATGCAACTGACTGCTCATTATTTCAATTTCTAACCACTGTGGCTGAACTGGTTTTATTCTTCCATATTTAGTCATGCATCAGGAACTTGTCCTGTTCTAACACTGTCTAGGATTTGAGGAGGGTGATTTGATCAATACTTGCTGATCCACAGTGGAATGCAAAATAACTTAGAAGAAGGGAAAAAAACCCATGCTAAACAATTTAATAGGGACAGCTGTTAAAAAAGTGTCATCCACAATGGTGGCTGGGAGTGGATAGTGTGCCCAACACAGTTTTCCTTTGGTAAACAGTGCTTTTGCTGCCAGCATTCCAGGCTTTCCCCAGCTTCAAGCGGAATTAATGCTGTAGGTGTAAGCACTCCAAGTTGGCACAATAGCTTGACTAATTTGTTCTCCGATGTTTCTTTTGATCTGTTCTATTAGCTCTGGCTGGACGAATGATAAAAGAAAACAAGAGATGAAAGGGCAGCCTTGTTGTAAATGGTTTTCCAAAAATAGCAACTATTTCCCCCTAAAATCATGTGTATTGGCTTCATTTTCATAGATCAGGCCTCAGGCTCAAAGAAATCAAATAGTCTCTGCCTTTGTCAAATGCATGGGTATCTTTCTTTCCCATGTCTTGAAAACCTCTTAGATGCTGTACCTTAAAATGAAACCTTACTGTGAAAGCCACCTCTCACATTTAGACTTTTCTCATCCTTTGTAAATGAGGGATGAACAAAGAACCATAATGCCAGTGTGAATCAAATATTGAAAGACTGAAATAAATTACACTTTCTTGTTAAAAACAGCTTGCATCTGTGATGCTTATGTTCCAGACACACATCAAGGGGAAAAGATAGTTCACTTGTGGCACGAGAGCTCATAAACTGTTTTCCTAAGAGACATTCGCAACGTGCAATAAACTTGAAAGACAAGACGATATGTAGTCATGTTGGTCATCATTGTGGACTGCTCACCAAAAGCCCTCTGTGTTGTGCTGAAAGAGGGGCAGGTGAGGGAAAAAGGAAAAAAAATCCTGTAAATAGAAGATGAGTAAACCTGTGCTATATGATAAAGAGACTCTTGAGGATTGGTGATCCAAACTCAATATTGTTTTTACGAAGCCATATAATAAGTGCTAGATGAGGGAGAGGATTAGACACCTGGAAAGGAAAAAAATAGCTATGGAACTGCAAGGATATGTACAAGACATGGCAGTGTCCCTGAATCTGAAAATAGTACAGAAGAAATACAGAGATTTCTTATCTTGCAAAAATGAAGATGTGGGATTCTTCTCTTAAGCATATCCAAGTTTGCATTAGATTAAAAACAAAAAAAAACCCAAAACAAAACAAAAAAAAAAAAAACACCAAACACACAAAACAAAAACAAAAAACAAAACAAACAAACAAAAAAAACACACCAAAACAAAAACCCCACAACTTTAAAAGCTGAGAAAGAGACATGGATTCTATAGAATGTGATTTTTTCAATAATTGTAGAAACAAGGAAGAAACATTGCCTGTGCACCCCTTTGGAGAGCACCAGTGTTATAGTTTTATCATCTTTAATGGAATTTTTTCTCTCTCTTGCCAACACTTTTGGGAGTTGAAGAGCCAGGACAGGATGGCCTGTTGAAGCCCAGCGCCCCACTATCTGCTCCCAGAGCCAGCTAATTGTCTAAAAGCCTAAACACAGGGATGGCTGATAGCTTTGCATTCCAACATGATGCTTGGGGGAGGTGGAGGGGGGAGAGAGAGTTTTTTCCTGGTGCTGACTACACTTCTCGGTCTGCGTGCGTGCTCGCCGCTGTGTGCTGGGTTGTTGGAAACACTGGGAAGGGATCCTTTTTTGTGGCTTGCCCCCCGACCATGCACGCCCTGTGCTGTTCTTTGGAGAGGGCAGTTGGCGCTGCCTGGATTCGCTGCAGACTCCTCGAGGGGCCGGCACCATCTGCAGAGGAGTTGCTGCTCCTTCCCCCTCCCCTCAACGCTTTCTTGGACAAAGGGCAGTAGGAGAGGGTCCTTGCGCTGCCCACGGGAAAGATGTTATGCTGTCCTTATGGCTACCGTTCCCACGTGAGTTTTGGAGCCAACACCTCTCTCTGGTCCCAGCCTTTGCCTCGCCGGAGCCCGTGAATCTACGCGGCCGCTGCCTCCCGAGGCGTGGCATCACATCCTGCTGTCAGTAAATATAACTGCTCCGAAGGAGCAGAGAGAGGACTTCAGCTGTTTGGAAATTTTGGTTACAGTGTTGCTGTTTGTTCTGTTCTGGTGTTGGTTATATATGTATTTGTAGTAAAGAACTGTTATCCTTTTCAATACTTTTTCTGATTAAAGTCTCTTAATTTCAAAGGTTGTGGTGGTTTTTGGGAAGAGGCCCACTTCCTAGTCGAGATAGACATCTTAGTTTCTTTTAAACTGAGACAACCAGGCATTCAGTGGTACAGATGGGTCCCTGGACTAAATAGGTCCTATTTAGGACCTGTCCCTAGACCTCAGACTGTTGGAGTGGGAGGGCCATGAAGATCAGAGGACTGGAGCCTCTCTCCTGTGAAGACAGGCTGAGAGAACTGGGGTTGTTCAGCCTGGAGAAGAGAAGGCTCTGGGAACCCTTTCAGTGCTTGAAGGGAGCTTTTAAAAAAAACTGGAGAGAGATTTTTTACATGAGCAGGTAATGATAGGACAAGGGAGAATAGTTTTAAACTAACAGAAGGGAGATTTAGGTTGCATGTTAGAAGGAAATTCTTTACTCGGAGGGTGATAAGGTGCTGAAACAGGTTGCCCAGAGAAGCATTGAAGGCCATGTGGGATGGGGCCCTGAGCAACCTGATGTAGTGGAAGATGTCCTGCCTGTGGCAGGGGTTTTGAAACTAGATGATCTTTAAGGTTCATTCCAAATCAAACCATCCTGTGATTAAATGACACCCATACCTTTGGTCTGAGGAAGCAAGTATACAGTGTTGCTTCTGATACTGAGAAGCAGTCAGCACTTGTTAACATTATAGAGAAACTGTGGCTACCTCATGGAACTGCATCATGAGTCCAGAGACACAGGACAAACTTAGGTATCTTGCAGAATAGGAGTAAGACAAAGCAGTTCTTAGACCCCTGGAAAAGGACTGGACTGTATTTTCTAATAATCAAAGTTTTTTCAAGGGTTGGTGGTGAGAGTGTTTTTTGTAGCTGTATCCCTGGCAAATGCTCTCCAGATGTAGTGTGTTGTTTTGCTCTGTTGCTTGTCTTCTTGCTTGACTTTCTTTTAAGTAGTTAACTCAGTTGTGGTTGGGAGAATACTCACCTTTCCCATGTGTTCCCATTCTCCCCCTTTTTGTCCCTCTGGTTTTTCAGATCACTGCTGATTAGAGTACAACTTACAAAGGAGTTGGTGAGAAAGGACCCCCTTAGCCACATAGTTTATCTCCCTGCTGTCTTAAGCAAGCATATCCAATAGCTCCCAGTATTCTGTCTTACAGTTGGTTAAATTCTTGGCTCCTTTCACTTCTCTTGAAAGACTGTTATAGAATCTTGGCATTCTAGTTGAAATCTTCTCATTTCCAAACTCAGTGGCTGCTTTTGCTCTCTTACCTGTCAGTATTAATTGTAAAGAGAACTGATGTTTTTTCTGGTACTTACTTTCTGGTATTTTTTGTAAATACAATACACAATTCCATTTCCTTTTTTGTTTGTTTGTTTGCAGATTTTGTGCATTTGTTTAAATATAAAATAAATGTTTCATTTCCCCCAGTCATCTTCTTTGATGGATATGTTACCATTTAGGGTTTAATCTTTCTTGAACATGGCTGACACAAACTGTACTCAGTATCCTGGATGTGGTCTTAGCACATGGTTTTGTATCAGCAGTGATATTTCTGCTGAAAGTGTGCTCCCTAATGCAGCTTACTAACTTTCATTGTTATGCTGGGTGGGATGGCTCAGTCTTTACTAAGATTACCAAAGTTGATGCTCTCTTGTTTTTGACTTAAAAGTTCCTAGGTAAATCAGAAATTTACAAATGTCAACACACTCTAGAATTCTTTCATTTCACTTCTATTATGTCTCTGTATACTTCCGTTCACTGTGTGGTCTCATCATGCTCTGTTAATGAAATTACCAAACTTTATCAAGAGAATCAGTCAACCAGCTCCACTGTGTGCCTAGCCCATTGATAAAGGTAATAAAAAGGGCTGGTTTTGAAATGAGTCACTGAAGAACTCAGCAGCAATCCTTTCAGTTTGACTGGGATCACAATAGTGCAACGTGTTGTCATGCATCCTTTAGCTAGTTCACAGTATATACTGCAGTTCTTGTCTTGATACCTATTTTCTCTTGTGATGACATAATTGATTACTTAAATGAAGACTAGATTTCGAAAAAGGGCACATTTAAATTCTAATTTTTTTTCTAAAATTAAGCAGTTTAATCTTTATTCTCTTGTCTTTCTGTTCAACTAACTTCAGAGTAAGCACTCAGGAATTTTGTCATCTTTTGAACTATCTGTTCTTTAAGAGCCATTTGTATTTTATATACTGGTATTGCAGCATTGATAGTGACTACCATTATTTACCTTTTTCTGCTCAACACCCTTCTGTTTATACTAGGCTGAAAATTACTGTTTTTAGCGACTTTGAGACTGAAAATTCATTGAATAAATTTAGAGTACAGGTGTAGGTAGTTTGGTACAGAATGTAATTACATAGTCCACTTTTTATCCTTGTCTTCTTTTTCGTCAGAGTTTCTTAAATGGAATGGTATAATTTGATACTCAACCACAGAGGAAAGCAGTTCCAAGGAAAAATGTATTTGAGTCCAGAAGAATTAAAGATGAGGCTCAGAGTGTGCTTTAAATCAGCAGTGCTGGAAGAAGAGGCAGTGCTGTCCGCTTCCCTCTCATGACTACCCTTTCTGACGCTGTAGACATCTCTGCAGCTGTGTGGTGTACCAGATTGGGAAACTGTTCTGGCCTAAAAGTGACCAAGGCAACAGTCAGTAATTGCTCAGTCATAACAGTTTCCTGATGTAACTTTCTACCATGCACATGTTGGAAACAAAGGGTAGGGGGTTTGTTGAACTTTTGAGTTACGATCTTAATTTGATTTAGAAGGTTGGACTTTCAGAAATATGCACAAAGCATTCTTGGCATTGTTATTTTGTTAAACTTATAAGGAATCTAGGCCAAAAAGTGCCTTCATAACTTTTTTGCAGCTTTAGCTGAACATATCAAAGCCACTTCTGGGCTAGGCATAGTTTAGGGTGTTCAGTCTTGTAGCATGCAAACGTTCTATATTGCAAGTAGGAGGTTTATTACTTTTCTATATTTTTATCTATCACTCTGAATTTGAAAATATGAGAGTCTGAAATTTTCCCATCCTCAAAACAGTGTATTCAGTTTCAGCCTTAGATCTTCTGTTTTAGTGAAAAACTGGAGTGCGTTTAGGTTAGGCTGAGAGTGTGAACATAACTCTAGTCATGTCTTACAAAAGCACCGCTGAACTGCTGGTAAAGAAGATGCTAAAAGGCCTTGGAACCTCATTGTACTCAGGAATGACACACAGGCATAGTGAGATTAGGGAGTCCAAAGAGCTTGTAGTCTGCGTATACAAGGTATGAAGGGGAAAGCATTTGTATGAAGTCACCCAGCAACACCGGCAGGGGTTAAAGTAAAACTTCTTCACAGTTTTGTGGATTGGTGGTTTTGTGGATTGCTGTTCACTGCTGCCTCCTGAACAGTTACTTCACTGATTTGCATGAGTGTCTCAAATACTGGAGTAATTAAATGGAGGTCTAGCTGGAGAAGTCTCTGCCCTTTCTTGCTTATCCAAAATTGGTGTAAGAATCAGCTGTCAGAACTAAATGCCTGTGTCTGCAGAGAGGAGTTTTTCACTTATCTCTTGTTTATTGGAGATGAGGAGAGCGGGAACCAGGTGCTCCACAAGAGAAGGGGAAATGAATTAAGGTGTACTGTTTCTAATGAGACCACTGCTGGAGTTCGTCAGAGTGTCATGATTTGAGTCTTGTTTAAACTGTGCTGTCCTTTCCAAAGGATGGCGTTATGCTCAGCAAAGGGAGAGGTTTAATAAAGTGCAATTCCTACTATTTCTTGACTGAAGGCTCCAGGAGGTAAGTAGATCTAATTTCCTGGGCTCATTGCAATGTCTTATCTCTGTTTTGAAGCTAGTTTTACATTAATCAGGGTATTAACATTTCATAAACTTTTGGAGGAAGCTACATGTCATGAGTGCCTTTTGCATGTGCTCTCCATTCTCCAAAGTTAGGTTTAGATCTTACTTTATTCTCTGTTCAATCTTAGTACTTCAATCACTATACCTTTCTTTCTTTGCAGCCTCTGTGAATGTGCTTGTCCAAAACTGCAAGATTTACAATGATGCTAGCTGTGATATCTCTGCTGATGGGCAGCTGCTGGCAGCCTTTATTCCAAGCAGTCAAAGAGGCTTCCCCGATGAAGGAATACTGGCTGTGTATTCTCTGGCACCCCACAACTTGGGCGAGATGCTTTACACAAAACGATTTGGTAAGCATGTAGCAAGAAGTCAGGGTTGGGGAGTGTGTGTAAGAGGTTACCTTAGAACCCAGAGTAAGAAATGCAATAGCCTGAACATCAGTAATTGTAGCAACTGGAAATATTTCATTGGCCTTCCAGCCAGCCACAGGCATGGTACTCCCTGGATATGGTCTCGACAAGTAAGGTGCTGGTATGGGAGAGCTGCTAAGGGGTAGGCTTTTTTATTCCTTGGGGACTTCATTGTCTTAGTGGCACAACACTGGAAGCAAGGAATTGTCTTGCAAGATTTGTAACTTGTGTAGGTCTCCTTATTCTTCTCTACCCCTTGTAAGAATGAGGTTAGTATGCCATACATTATGGGGATGCTGGAAGGGAATGAAAAAGCTGTGAGGATGAAGCACATCCTCGCAGGAGAGAAATCAACCTGTGAGAGAAATAACCCCTCTTCTCTTCACAGGCCCTAATGCAATTTCTGTGAGTCTGTCTCCAATGGGCAGATATGTTATGGTGGGACTTGCTTCTCGACGTATCCTGTTGCACCCCTCCACAGAACACATGGTGGCTCAGGTCTTCAGGCTGCAACAACCCCACGGTGGAGAAACCTCTATGAGGGTGAGTGTGTGTGTCTTCTGTTTCTGTGTGTTTTCATCAGTGGTTTTGTGTCCCTTTGGGTCCAGTCAAATACTTGCTGGGTTATGATAACAGAGAGGTACCATGCTTCAGACCCACTGAATAATAAACATGTGAAGCACTTTATTACAGAGGTATGCAAACGTGTCAGAAAAACATGAATACAACCAAATAATGAAACTTTGCTCTTGTTTCAAGTATGATGACTAATACATTCCATGTTGTGGAATACATTCCTAGGTCTCGGTGTCATAGAGTACCTGGTAGGTCTTTTGTACTTTTTTGGGTAATAGGCATGTTGCTTGTGGTACTACAGCTGGCTTTGCTGAGGCAGCTTATCAGATCGTTTTTCTATCAGTCCTAAAAGTAGTTAACCTCTAGGAGAGCAACCACCAGCAGTTTGGGGAAAGGAAGGGGCCAAGCTTCTTATCATACTTGCAGACTGAAGGTGAGGCTTACTGTACATTTCCCAAGCTTGTGTTTCTGTGTATATGTAGGCATATTTTGGCAATAGAATTATCTTTCTGTACTTCTGCTTTGTGGGACAGCTGAACCATGACCCACTCTGACTCCTTTAGTACTTCAGGGAAAACCTTCACCTTTTTGCTAGCTGTCAGATAGAGTTAGGAGAACAGGTGTGTCTTGCTTTGTTATGAGTGAAGCATAACAGCTCTTCAGTTATACTTCAGTGTCGTAAAAGCTGTGTCAAGTTGATAATGCAGAGTTGAGAATTTAGAAGTAATTTCTAAAGCTGAAATTTGTGTTGAATTCAAGTTCTAGACCATGTGTTCAGGTGACTTGTTGCAGGAGATGAAAAATAGATCTTCAAACCCTTTCACTTTGGGGGATAACTAAATTGTAGTGGAATTCATTTCATTCTTTTCTCTCTGTTTTTTTTCTTTGAAATTTTTTTAGTTCTTTTTTTTAAAAGCCTCTGTGACTTTTGGTACTTTTGGCAGAGCTTTTCCAGTGTAAAAGGATTGCAGTGAGTGATTTGTCTAGTGGGTTGACGCTGGGGAGAGACTTGTTTCTGGTAGAAGTCACTTCATTCACCTTCAGATTCTGTAGTTACTCTCCAGACAGCTCATGATTCAGAAAGGGTCACTGCAGCTGCATCATTATTTGAGCTGCTTTATCAGCTGATGTAAAACTCTTGTTTATTTTCATCATCTGCTTGGTGTTCTAAGGCATGGGAAGATCAATGATGAAGGTATTTTTTGATGCATTAGTCAGTACGTTTTCATACCTGGTTTTCAGCTACCATTCTGACACGAGCCTCTTTAAGAGACAGAAGTTAACAGGTATTTATGAAAAAAACCACAATTTTGTTAACAGGTACAACTGGTGAAAGCTGTGTTGTGTGGATAAAAGATCACTAAGTACATGAATTCAGCATGCTGTTAGATCCTTTTAAAAAATAGCTTTCCTTAATACTTTCTTTTTCAGTTAAGAAACTGAAAACTTTTTCTGCCAGAGACTGGAGTATCCCTACTCACAGTCTTTTTACCATATCTTAATAAGTTAAGATGAAGAAGTTTTATTAGCAAAAGTCATGTCTTCCTCTCATCTGTCTTTTACATTTGCTCTAAACTCCAGTTGCTATGGCTCCTAGCCCTTCCTTTTGGAGATACTTTTCTGTAGCCAGCTAAATAAGTAAGCTTCTGTCTAAATGTTTCATTTATATTTCATCTCTGTCTTAAAATGCTCGTACACTTGCTTAGTCACCATTTAGTGAAGTAATGCTTAGTATTCCCTTAATCTTCTCTTCTAATTTGATCTTCCAACTTTTTTTTTTTCTCTTTCGATTTCTCTCAAAAAAANAATGAATGTAATGTGATAAGCATAGTTTTGCCAGAAGCCCTCAGAGGGTAATTTTTTTGTTTCTTTTGGACAGCGGCTTTTACTTATGCAGTCAAAAACCATTGGTGGGGGAGTGGTTCAGGTTTGGGGGTGGGGGGTTTGCTGTTTTGGTGCGTTGAAAATTTTGTACAATTTTTTTCCCACTCTTACTTTTCAGACTTGCTCCACATCACTGCACTCCTGTCTTTCTCATCTGCTGTAGTTCTGGATTTTTTTTTTCCCTCCAGATGGATTGCATGTATGCTAAAGGTTGCTTTTTTCATCTTTCTTGCACATCTATTTATAGCTTCCAAAAAACCTTTCTCCCACGTTTTAAAATCTATTCAGTCTAGCAGCATTTTCTAACTAATTTACTCTTTTCCCCTTTCCCACATCATTTTTAAAGATAGTAAAAATGTCTCATTTTTGAATACTTTGGACTTTGAGCTTTATGCACACATGACAGGGTCACAGCTAGATCAGTTTGAATTAATTTCCTTTCTGTTGGATGATGAGTGTGGTTTCAACAGTTTGGTGTGCTGGTTGTTGTCTTTGGTTAGTTCATAGGACTAAGCGAGGAAAACATGCAACTGTTAATCCTGTAAATATTATTCCTTCATTTAATTGTAAATATTAGTGCATCAACTACAGATATTTCTTCTGTCTTGAGTTTTGCAATAAGACTGCTCCATAAGTTTGTAATGCTTTTCAAGATATGCAGAATGAAAACAGTTTTAAGTAGGAAACTTAATCATATTCTTAGCACACTGTCTTTACAGTGGCTGATGTGTTCATAATCAGTTCAGTAAAAATCTCTTTGTAGCTTGGCCAGCATGCAGTAGAAAAAGGTTTAGGAAACCTGGTGAAACTGTAGTCTTCAGTCCTAATTTAATATGCCCATTAGAGAGAATAAGAAAGCATTTTTTTCCTCTGTGCCAACAACTTGTAATACAAAGCACTTGTTACTCAACTTGTTAATTAAAAATAAGTCAGAGCTGTGTTTGGAGCAGTATTTTGTGGATATTTTAATTATACATTACTCCAAAATTCCCAAAAGAAATGCTGCATCACATTCTATAAAAATTCTTGTAAGTTGTTTGACAGTTGCTTTTTCCTTCCCTGATAGCTTTCGATTTGCAGGCAGACTGGGAGAGTAGGGCTGGCGGTGTGGCCTCTTAAGTCAGTGCAAAAGTGTTGCACCCTGCTGAGGAGTGAAATATAATGATTATTTCTGCTTCAAATTAGCCCTTCCTCCACATCCTTGACTAGCAGTCAGTGGAATGCAAGTTTCCCTCCTCAGAGAGTTTCTTCTGTCTTGCTATTGAAATAGAGATTTTGAAGATACACTTAGTTAATTTTGTTACATTAAACTCTAACGCATTTAATTATACTAGAAATCCATTGGCTTTTGGTGTAATTTTGTAGAGAAATGTTCTCTCTGAGCGCTGCAACATTTTGGGATTGTACTAAGGAGCATCTTGGTTTTACAAGAGTACATTGTCTGTATACATCTTCCTCGTACTATTTCAGACATTGGGTAGGATTCTACAGGTCAGGGCTGTCACGATTTGACAGGAATTGTCTTCAGACGTACAATAAAAGTCATGAAAAGTCATCAGATATGGTAGTCGTGAGCTAGAGGTTCATGCTCCTTCTGTTCACTCCCTTCAGATTGGCCTGCTTTGAATTTCAAATGGAACCCTTGCATTTCTAAAGAATGATTTTTAAACCTCAGTATGAAAAACAAAAGCTCTTTAGTACTGTTGGCTTTTAAAATGAGTGGTATGCATAAGTTTTTTTTTGTTGTTGTTGTGCTAGTGTTCTGGTTTTCTGCAAACATAGCTAACATCTCTGAACTGTATCTGTAGCTGGAGAGTACAGGAAAGAAATTGCATTTAGCAGATCTCTAGCCTGGTGGTGGTACAGGTAGCAGTGGTGCTGGGAATTGTCTGCAATTTTAGTTTCAGAGATGGGAAGCTTGGAGACAGGACTCCAAATATGGGGTAAGGATAGGTTTTGTAGCCTATTTTTAAAGCATAGGTGGAGCTTGTCTCTAAATAAAGAGTGTTTTCAAGCTGCTTGGGTCTAGGGCAGTTTCTGCATTCCATATGTTTTCAAGTGTATACAGAGATTAAATAACTTAAAAGAACATGAGATTAGAATCTTGTTTAGAGCTCAAGGTCTTTGGAAATATAGAAGAGTAAGGATTGCATTGCCCTGGATCTGTTAGCAGTGGATATTAGTAAAAGGCAGCCAGAAAGTAGTTTTATTTATGGCATTCACAGATTCTGATGCCCTTGCAATGTTTAATGTTTTTAATTTTACCCAGAGGAAGCTAACTGTGAAATATCAGAAAAATATGATTACTGCAATCCAAATTAAAATAAAACTTGGAAAGGAGCTTTTAACTTGATACAAGAAGTGAGATAGGCAATAGAAAAATTTGATTGACATGAAGCTGAAGAGCAAATCACACAATTTGTGAGGATAAGGTGACTTAACCAAGCCCCATCTCAAATACTGCATTGTGCTTTGAATATGGAAGAAAATTCAGACTGTGAAGATCCAGAATTAGCTTTTGACAAGGCTGCTGCTATTTTGGAAACATCCCGATTAAGTGGTGGGTCGGTAGCCTGGATGGAACAGAATATGTATACATTTCCATTGTAAACAGATGGAGAATTCCAAATACCACAGGAAGAAGGGCCTGAAGCAGAAAAAGTCAGAGTTTTAGCACAAAGCCAAGCTTTTTTTCCAGCTTATTAACTCTGAATGGAAACAATGCACAGAATATGTGAGAAGTTGCACAATTTTACCAAGTCCTGTTGCATTCTGAGCTCCGTGCAAGTGTCAGCAGAATCTATCCAATGTGGTCACTTGTTCATTCTCTGGATGAACTATGAGTGCTTCTGCAGCCATAAGCAAAAGGGCTTTAACCTTGAAAGCAAATGACCCTGCACATTTGCTTTACTGGGACACAAGTTAGTTTTGTCAGAACCCTTGTAATGTGAAAAGAAAATTGTTTAGGAGAATTTGTGGCAATGGCTTACTGCAGCATGTTATCTGCAGTGGAAAAGTTCGTATGAATTGGCATGCTTCTGAACACGAGTAGTTTGCAAGAAAGAAAATATACTGAAAGAAGCATGTGTTGATGTGGTCCCTTGCATCTCCTTTTAAGAGAGATTTGACATCTTCAGGTCAACAGGGTGAGCTTCTGATGACTTTAAGTAGAACTGCAAATAATACATCTGATTACTACCCAAAGAAATATTTCTCTGTTGGCAGAAGTCAAACAAGGTCGATGTTTTTTAGACTACCAAAAGGCCAAGCAAAGTCAGACTGCATGTACTTGTTGATACTAGGAAGAAGACATGGGTACAGAAGCCTTTTCTAACCAATATGGGAAGTCCCTCCTCTTAAGACAAAGAAGAGCATAGTTGTCTGGTTGAGACCAAACAGTTTATATGCTCTGCGTATCAGCAGATTCTGTCAGGTATCTTTAGAAAAATGGATAATATCCAAACCCCATGTTGATAAGCACTGCTTATGTAGGTTGCTGTGAGAAAGCTCTATTCAACATCACTGGAAAATGCAGCACTGCCTTGGGGGTGCAGTTGGCAAGAAGATTTAACAGATGTGCACATTCGAGTACAGGTGCAGTATTAGTATAAGAGTCAGTTAAATTGCCTTCTTGACCAAATCAACTGTGTCTGCATGAAGGCTGCTAAGACAGAACTTACAAGAAACTAAAAACTTAAAGCTTGTTAGGATCCCTTCATAAATTATGTTAATATCTCATGAGATGGTTAAACATGGGAGCAGTGTCAGTTTTAGCAAGCTGGTATGAAGAAAAGACAAATGATATCCCTTCAGGATGTTTTTATTTTGTGGGATGTGAACCTGAGAGCCAGTGTTTAATATGAGGTCTAATATTTGGAGAGCAGAGCTCTTGCAGTTCAGGTAAGGCCTTGAGCCCATTTGCCCCGTAGTAGCTACTGTTAACTTTGGTGCAGTTGGGTATATAGCTCTTACTAGATATAAGAAATTATGGCAAAGGTAGTTCCACATGTGAGATTATTTATGTACAGTCATCTTGCCCAAGTAAGTTAGGGATAAGGGAGCCAAAGTGAATTATTACCAATTTACAATAAACTGTCCATGGGCTGAGAAGAGATTTGCAATGTCATGAAGACTTTTTTCAGTATTTCTTCCTACCGTCTTTCTTGACTTAAATTAAAGCCAACTCTTTCCTCCACTATTTATTCCTTACAGACATGTAGGCAGCTGGATGACAGCCTCTCTTCATCTAGATGAGGGTGCATGTAGCTCTGTCATCAACATATTGTTGACATTTGATCTTGTATGCCATTCTGCTGAGGCTCAGCAGACGGAGAACAGAGTGGAATGGCAGCTATGCTCAAATCCGTTACCCTTGTCTTTAGATTTTTAACATATTGTAGATGTTGCTATTGCAGTCTCAGCATGACATTTAATGGAGAATTCACAGAAACTGCTTTTGGTTTGCAGTCTGAGTTAAGGGCAAAAATTAAGAAGTTTGTCATTCCTTCTCCTAGAGAAGTGACCGTATCTTAATTAGATTGACCCAGCATTCAGAGCTGTTGTTGATTTTTGCAAGAGAGAGCAGTAGCTGGGGGCACAGTCCTGTTTGCACAGTTCAGTTCACTTGTGCATCTGCACAGAATATATGTATGCACACACATACATATCTGTCTTTTGGCACTCCAACACCCCCTTTGGCATTCCTGTTTATCTCCTTTCCTCTGTTCCAACCACACACATGTGCAAGTGAAAGGACAGTTGTCTTGTTTAGCAATTTCTTGCTTACTCAGCCGTAGGATTCAGATATGAGTTTGGACCGGTCCCCTAAAGGATTTTTTGGAGCTGTTGCCCTGGTTTTGCAGCCTTTGGAAGACAGTAATATAATGAGCCACTTCACTGCAGGTGTGTTATTTTCCTGAATGAGGTCTTTGTTACTTGAGATGATCCGTTTCTTTATAAGACATTGGGTTTTTTAAATGTTAAGATTCCTGGTAGGTATTTTTAAATGTAGTATTTGCATGGCAGGTTTGTGAAATAAAGTACCAGCTGATAATGCAAAGAGCTTGCCTGAAGAAAGAAAGGATTAGGTGTACTTAAATGAGACTTCTCCAACTTTGAAATATCAACCGTACATTAGGTGATCAGGTTTAATCAGGAAGAACCAGCAATGTTTTGGCTTTGCAGAAAATTTCTCAGTCTATTCAACAGAAACTTCTGGTGCTGATCTGTTTTAGAAATTGGATCAACTATCCACAGTTAAGGTTTCAGTTGTTGCTGAAAATTAAGAGTTAATTCTCATTTAATTCACTGTGTCTCAGAAAGCAAACCTAGGATTTTCTGCACTGACAGCAGGTACAGAGAAAGACAGAAATAGGTTTGTTGTATTGGTGAAGACTGAAGAAAAACTTTATGTATAATCCTATTGCATCCGGGGAAGATAAATGAAGTTGAAAGAAATTTTATTTGTGCTGAGCATTGGATGATAAAATGAGTTTGAGGATAAGACTGACAAATCGAAAAAGATAAGTGCATTATTTTTCACTTCTTCCATTTTAACGAAGAAGATCTAATGGAAGAATGTGTATGTTGTTAGCAGAAATCAGCTGGGGGGGGTGCTGGGAGGTGTGGAGCAGCACAGACCAACCTGCCTAATAAGAGGAGACTGGGAGCGGAAAAAAACAAATCTCTTCTCCTGTCTGATCCTGGGAAATGCATGCCTTTTTCTTTGTATCTGCATGTAGATACAGAAAGGAGACCTCTTGCAAACAAAGGGGAGACTTGCTATGTTTCAAAATTATGGTATACATTGTCTTATGAATAAATGTTTTGAGCCATCAGTGTTATCCCAAAGAGATTTTGCTTTGCATTGAAGACCTTCTGCTTTAGACAATCTATACCTGAATTTTGCTGTAGAGGGTTCTGGGGTTTGTAGCACTGCAAGTCTTAAGCCTGAATATTGTCAGCTTTTGTGAAATTTGTTAAGAGAAGGCAGAATAAGGAATGTAATTGGAGCAAATGAAGTACACTTATTTTTAAAGGACATCAGGTTAGAATGTTTGTTTTCTATTTTACTTCTGGGCCTTAAAAAGCCACAGACTTGTTTAAATTAATTGGCACCATAACATGAGTCAGTGATGCAGGTGGCTTCCTGGCAGCTAAGCAAAGGGCATGTCATGTATTCAGTGGAGTGGTAGATGCATTACAGAAACTTACCTGATATCTAGGTGTCACAGGTGAACTAGTTAACACATTGACAAAGAAATAAGTGCACCAGGTAAGATATTTCAGTGGCAGCACACAACTCGGAGGAGGCAAAAAATAAAGATAGTTTATTGATTTAAATGCTGTTCAGTCTTGATAAGGTGCTTGTAATAAAAATAAAATGAAGTCACACTTGTTTTGCTTATACCTTCATGCTGTCACTGCACCTCATCATCTCCTCTGGCAAATACAACTGCAGTTCTTAGTTTTCTAGTTTCAGACTGTACCGAGGCCTCGCTTGGAGTTGTACTTTCAGTGACTTAATATACTGTTGTGGACTGACCATGCTTTTAGGGCTGCATCTGTGACATATTTCACATAGCTTAGTTTGCTAAAATATGAGGTACATGGTCTGGCCAGAGTCTCTGGTATAGCTGCAGTTATATTGGCAAAGCTCTGCAGCCCCTGCAATTACTGTAATGGTATAATCAGTATCCATATGAAGAGCACTTTGTTTACCAACATAAACTTTGCATCTTTGTAGGTGTGAGGTACAAATGTTGGTTGCCAGTACAGCCATATCTATCCAGCAGAGGTCAATGCTCCTTTCTGAAGACCTTTCTCTGCAACTCAGGTCAGAGTAGCTGTGAAATTGTATTTTACTGTTTCTCACAGTAAGAAGTTTCTATTGTGTTTAACCCGTTGGATTCTTTTTTCCTCTGTGTTTTCATGGTCTACCAGCCTTGGTGACTGTGTTGATTCAGTTGAAAATTAATAATTACATTTTAGGCTGGTGATTTATAAACCTATCTTATCTGCTCCAGACTTTCCTCTCCCTTTACCTGTCAGAATAGAGCTGCATGGATGACAAGATCTCCCCATGTAAGCTAGAGAACATCTGCACCCCCTCCCCAAGCAGTCTTTATCAGGGCTGATCTAACAGCCAACTTACTGCTTAGGCTAAGCAAAGGTAATAGCTTGAAATTTATTGGCATCTTGAAAGACGATGCATCTAGCTGAGAGCAGAAGTGTCTCTATTGAATTAGTAAAGATAAGCAAGAGTTCCTGCTGAGTTTTCTTGCCTGCTTGTGCCAGAATTTTCTTTTCTCCTCCAGCTTCAAAACATGTCTTTTTTCCTTTCTTGAGTGTCAGAGAGAAGAAAGGTCCCACTCTGCCAAACAAGTAGTGTTCAGCACTTCCCTGCTTTTCATTGCTCTCCTCAGAGGTGGGAAGGCCTTGAGCAGCGAGGCGGCTGTGTGAATGATGTGGTGTCTCTGCTGTGGCCAGGCACGGTGCTGCTTGAATGAGGCGAGTGGTGCAGCACCATTGCCAGCTGGCAGCAGTAGCACAGGCTTGGGGCAGCCTGCTGCTGCTTTGATGACTGGCAAGATCCTGGCGGTTGACCTGTCCAGTTTTTTAATGTTGTCACTCCCCAGAAAGGGAGGGGAGAGGTGGAGTTTGAAGAGTGTTATTGAATTGCAGAGAATTTGGGACAGAGTGGGAGGGGAATTTGGAAGCAATAGGTCAATAACTAGAACTTAGCAGAGGCTTTTAGAAAAAATGTTTTCTTACCCCTCCAGGGTAGAAATAAATTAACTGTCTAGCTTTGTGCTTATGTGTTGTGCTCTGGGCCCCCTTCTTCCCACTTAAGTACACAGCCTTGAGGCTGTTGATTGTTATGCAGCCTCTCCTGGCACTCTGCCATAAGTAAATACCTAAGTTGGTGACTGTGACAGGTTCTACAGTACTGATGTGACTGCACTGACAAGTTGGAGGGGAAGCAGCAGCAGTGGGCCTGAGGTGGCCTTTGCGCTCCACACGTAACTTGATTGCTGAATAATTAGAGGACCTATTTTTTTTTCTTCATGCCTTACAGCCCTGCTTTCTCTGAGCCATCTTTTCCCCTGCTGAAATCTGCATTGAAGAAGTGGCTGTAAACTGATGAAATGAGCTTTAGGGAGTTCAGTGCTTGATGTACATGCCCATTTCTGTTCAGAGAGGATGGAAAAGGCACACTAAAAAGATAAGTAGTTGCTTCTAGTGCAGTCTTTGAAAATAGAGGCATAAATTACTCAACCAAATCTTTTACCACACTTCGTGATTACAGGGGTGTAGAATGGAAGCAAGCAGCTGTTTATTTTGTAAGCATTGTTTTCCCTTGGTATAAGTCTACTTTTGTATGGAAGCTTAGCTACCTAGACAGTTTTGGTTTTTCTAGAGGAAGACTTTTTAATCTTGCTGACATCCCCTGAACTCAGGGAGAGACAGGAGTCCCTGAAATGACAGAAGACTGCTGGAATCTCCTGTGAAGTGTGGAGAGATCAACCAGAGAAAGGGTTTTCTACAAACATAAGCACAGACCAAGCAACTATTCTGTGTCATTCAGGCTGGGTCATGTGGCCCTAAAGGGAAGGAATAGGACCTGTCATGTGTGCTGAAATGACATGTTTATGTTGTTGTCAAGAAGAGAACAGCTTGCTACACATATATTGCCTAGTCGGGCTTAAGCTTCCCCAGGGATCTTCTGAAGCTCCCACTCCTCAGACTTCACAGTGTTTGTAGTTAGGGAAACATACCATTCAAAGTTCTTATTTCAGAATAGCATCTGGAAATCAAGGCTGCTGACAACTGTGAAATGCTGAATCACCTCATCTCAAGGTGAAATTTATTGGCATGTGTTATTGAATTGGTAGTGCAGTGATGCTAAGAACAAGTTTGGCATTGGTTATGGTAAAGAGCATGGAAGCTTGCTGTGACTGCTGATAGGGATTATGGGCTGATAAAGTGGATGCAATATGATATCTCTCCTAAATGAAACTGCCCCACTATTAAAATAAGCTCTCAGAAAACTATGATAGGTTGTGGTAAAAACCTTAAAGATTAGTGGACCTTCACATGAATGTTACTAAACTGATTCCTGAACCTTTGGCCATCAACATGACTGTTACGCATGGCCTGCACCTAGTCTGTGCGCCACACTTAATGAAAAGAAACTGTTGAGTTATCAACTTTATGCATTCATCTTGTTAATTTTAAGAGTGTGTGAGCATTGGCAGCAATATCTTGACCTTAGAAGTTGGAGAATTGTGTTAGTGTAGGATTCCTTGAGTAACCTGATTATTATTCATAGAAGTTAAGAGTTACAAAGCATGAACGAGCCACTGGCAAAGAGATGTGGTCACTGTAGTATACTTTCAGGCTGGCTGCTTTGCTTGAAATATCTCCGTAACTCTTTAAGATTCAGCAGTGGAAAGAAAAAGACAAAGTCCAAAAGGAGTTATCTGTGATCTATGGAGAACAGTGCTTCCTGGCAGAGTTCTGACCTTCTTGGAAGGGAGGAACCTGCCGATGTTGAAGGAACTTTAATTTTTTTTTCCCACTCTGTGGATAGAGTAGGGGGTCTTGCTAATGGATGCAATTGCAACAGACAGTCTGTATGACTGCATCAGATTGATTAGCTGGGTCCTGGTTACTGCTGCGAGTGGTGATTATGCCAGTACAGCTGCTTTCTCTTTTTATGTACTAATTACTACACACGCGGATGTCATCACCCTTAACACTGCATGGAGTTGTCCCATTAGCGTGGGAGTGGGAAGCAGCAGGGGAGGGGAGCTCTTCAGCATGACAAGCTGTTTAGAATTGAATGGAATGGAGTAGAATGATGAAGCAACTATATTCTGACACAGAATGTTAAAGCCATCTTGTCTCTGAGATTCAGCACTCAGCCAAGACTTGTGGGTTGTCAGAACTGGGCTCATGTTCTTGGGGGAGAACTTTCCATGCGGTGCTCTTGACTGCACATCACTTGGGTGTTCAGCTGTATCCAGCAAGTCTCCCTCCTGGGTGTGGCTGGTTACAGGGCATGTGGGTCAACAGCTGTACAAGCTGACCTCCTATGGAGAGGAGCTTGTGGCTAGCCCAGGAAGGTGGCTTCTGGAACTGTGATACCTTGCAAAGCTGTTCTCAGAAGAGAAATCGTTTGTATCTGACTTGCTGAAGAAGGATATAATGGAAGACCCTTGCAGTTCCTGAGATATTTAGAATGCCTATCTTACAAATTTATGCTCCTAGGTCTGGTGGGCCTCTCCTTTTCCCCTCCTCCTTCCTCCTCCTCCAAATCTATTCTTCCCATCCCAGAGTGCACCATAATCTCCATGGTAACAAGTGTTGCTGTCTTACATCCGATTATTCCCCCTGACCTCCCTTCTTTTTCTCCCCTTGCCCTTCACTCTCCGACACCCTAGCAAGCAAGGTGTGTGTGTGGGTGGGTGGTTAATGGGACAGACATGGCAGAGATGGGTAAGAGCTAGATAAACCCCTAAGGACCTGTTCCTTCCATCCAAACCCTGAGCTTCTCTGAATACTCTAACTGCTGAGTGATAGCCAGGGCAAAGAGTGACCAGCTTCTGTCATATAGAGAAATCCTTAAGGACATTTGCTCCTCTAATGTGGCCTCCTCAGAGGAGGAGCAGTTAAATGTGTTAATGGTGATGGTAAATAATGTAGCTGCACCGTTTTGCTCTGACTTACTTTGTTTGCATTCCAACAGTCAGGATGAAGGTTCTGATTAGTACTGGAGGCACACAGTTAAGTGATCTCTGACTCAGGCTTCTGAAATTGTCAGACAAGATGTGCAGTGGGCATTAGAACTACAGAGGAAAACAGTCCCAGTTTGTTATGCTAGCTGATGAGTCCCATCCTAATGGATTCTGATTATTACTTCAGGCCACCTCAGCAGTGCAGTAGTGGTTGACCTGCATTTCTGACAACCTTTATAGTGTTGTTCCAGCACACCTTCATTCCCTTCCCTGCTTCCTAGTCCAGCATCATCCGCTTTTCTTGGGAGTCTGGAAGAAAGGTCTTAGGATGATTGGATGCTTGGCCACCAGAAAAATCTAATGAAAACTTATCTTTCACCTTGGCCTTGTCCCACTGAAAATCTGGATTTGAAGTCTGTGTTACTTGCAGTGATTACAGGTTCAAATGCAAGCTACCTTTCTGCAGAAATTCTGTTAACAATTTGGTCTTATAAATACCAAGATAGTCTTTAGTCCTACCCTTCTGAAGCCCTGATAGCCCAGTATACTGAAGCAGCTTGTCCCTATCTATTCCTGATAGCCAAACTGACTCATTATTGCTTTTTCCATTTCCCATGTCTTTGTTTTTGTGATTTCCATTTGTCATATTTGGCTAAATGGACCATTGTCACATACACAGTTCTGGTTGCTGGATGGCAGGGTGTAGGAAAGCAATGTGCTGTACAAAAGGCATTAGCTTCTTAGAGTAGGAGGAGTACACTTCAGAAACCAAGCTAGCACAGACCTTAGTGTGCACAGGATTTTCACTCACCTGCCTTAATGCAGCATTTGGGAAGCGCTGGCTTGTAGCCATGCAGTCTTAGCAACTCTTCAAATTCTTACCCTTCTGCAGGTAGAATAGGTGGTGTTGGAAGCCAACCTGAACTGAGTCATTCCTTACTTACATACTTACGTTATCCTCGTAATGACTATACCACTTTTCCCCATAATTTTGTTTAATTAGTTTGAGTAATAAGATTGTTCGTCCCACTGAGTGGCATGCAGGTTCTCTTGGGGACAGAACTACTTCTGCTCCATAGATGTGTGCCAGCCAGTCTATTAAACATTTAAGGGCACTTGCATGTGCATTTCTAGCAGCTGTTTACTCTGGCTGCTGAATTAGTGGTTTCTTGCAACATTCTGTAAAGTGACATGTCTCCATGGCCATCTGCGGTGCTGCAGGGAGATTGCACATTTGTTTGAGCTGCTTTCGCTCTCCTGCTTTGTATTGTCCTGTCAAGTAATCTCCTGTTGTTGTTTCAGAGAGTTTTCAACGTTCTGTACCCAATGCCTGCCGACCAGAGAAGACATGTCAGCATAAACTCTGCTCGCTGGCTGCCTGAGCCAGGCCTGGGATTGGCATATGGCACCAACAAAGGGGACCTAGTGATTTGCCGACCAGAGTAAGTGCTTGCTTTACATGGGGATCCTGCATGGAGATATAACTGCTTTGACCATTCTGTTCTCAGGGCAGTGGAGATAACATGGCTTTTTTCTGCCTGAGCCATTGTGCTTGAGGGGCCCAAACCCCCAAATTCCTAATACTTCTTTTGGCCTGCCACAGTGTTTACCTGAATCTCTTACAATCAGTGTTTGTTTTGCTGATTATACACTTTTGAGGCTGTTTGAAGTGCATTACATTAGCTCACTTTATTTCCCATGTCTTTCTAGGATTTCCAGATCCTTTATTTCTTATATGCCTAGTGCAGTGTCTTTCAGTCTCTCTGGATTTATGGAGCTGTAACTAATACACTTGGTTTCCCCAGCTTCAGAGAACCCCTTGAAGTTCATCAAGCAGATTGAAAGCTGCTGACCTAGAGTTATGAAATATTTGTTACAGTATTCAAGCATGAGAATTCTACAAATTGCAAAGACTTTTGTCATGATTATGAACAAGCCAGTGAATTATCTTGGTGTCCTCTCTAACAGCCCAGTGATCTGACATATAGACTTCAGTTCTCTTTTATTTATATAGAGCTGTGAAGGGTGTAACTATCCCTTTGTAAGCTTGCAATTAAACACAAGCTAATTCAGATATGATGAGACACAGATGATGACTGAGTGAGCTGTAAAACATACTGCTTTTGGTATTCTTGAGGAGTTTGCATCATATTTTCTTTAGACCCTTTTTTCCATTGTGTTGTCATGTGCACTTTTGGAGCTGTATTTTTTTATGCTGCAGGAACACTTCACTGATTTCTCTACTTCACTTATTTCCTGGTACTGAACACAACCTTTTTGGTTATGCTTTACATGTTGAAGTTCCTTAAAAGCTGGCAGCTAGAAATTTGCAGCATCGCTGGTGATCGTACCACATACATGTGGACTCCTATCTGTTGTGCATGATATCGGGCTTGTGGTGCTTGAGGAGAATCACATGGTCTACCTTAAATCAGAAAAAATATATACAATTATTAATAGTGACTAGTTCAGTACAGCCTTCTGGTGAAATCTGCAGTTGGAAGTCAAATTGGACCAGTTTCTTTAGTGCGGGATGTCAGTGCATCAAACAGCCTTCTTGTTCTCTTGAACACGATCTTTCATCAAGGCCTTATTTATACATAAAGGTGTATGATATATTGTTATGGAATAAGCTCTCTTCCAGGATAAGTGGCTTTCTTTAAGAACGTTTGCTGTACTTTCTAAGCAGAAGAATTATTTGGGAATAATGGCTCTCTTCTTCTTGAACTTGAGAGCTATTCTAAGTTATTTTCAGTATAGGGAAGTGATAAGAACCCTGGGAAATGAATTCTCCCTGAGGGAGGATTCTTAAATATACTACAGAGTCTAGCTTGGCCTGGCTGTCCTGGCTTCACATGCCCCACACCAGATTTCCATTCCAGTGCTTGTGGTACCCCAAAACTGAGTGGCATGTCTCTTGGCACCTCACTAAAGACCCAACAGGAACACTGGCATGGTATTTTATGGGAGCACTGCCAGTTCTTCTGCATCTCTGTGAAATCTTTTTCTAGGACACTCTTCTATCTCCTTACTTCTGTCCCAGCAACTTTATTATAATTATGCCCAATTCCAACAAAAATAGACTTTTTGTATGTGAATGTGAAACAAGGTGGCTATATAGGTGGGAGATTTATTGGTGGTTTGACAGAAGTGCTTCAACAGATTTCCTGCTGGTGGATTGGAGTGACTGATGCTTATGATGATTATTGTAAATGTCACAAGGACTGGTGGGCTCTTTTTGGAGCAGAACACCTGATGTGTTCTGTTCTCAACTGTACCATTTTATAGACCAACAACAGTCAAGAGCAACTTGTAAACCTCAGCATGAAGGTGAAGATACTCACCAAGTGGTATAATTTGCATTGAGGCGCTAACATCAGAATGCACCAGTAAGTGAGGCTCTGTCAGAGCAAGAGTGCCTCGCAGCTGTGGTGTCTGTGCCAGACCTACTTGAGAGATCCTCAGAGAAGGGAAAATGCCTGACATGTAGATACCATCTCAGTAGTACTTGGTTTGAGATCGCTACGTCTGTTGACTTTAACTTGAGGAGTGAGCGTGGAAAAGATGAAAAATATGTTATCATACACAGTAATAGAGAGGAAGACAAATACTAAATAAAGGATTTAGCAATTGATGAAGTGCTATGTGGAGGATAGCCTAGCAGACAGGAGGGATCAAGAAAACACAGTACTGCTGAAACCCCCCTGACTGTTCTAATTTGGCAAAGAAAACTGTGGTCAGTAGCAAACAACGGAGATGATGATAATTCCCTGGGTCTTTATTCCCATATACAATGGAGGCATTTGAAACCAAGTACTACAGGAATCACATAAACAGATTGAAATAGCAGCTGTTCCTCAAATACAGGGTTTAAATGAGTAGACTGGAAGTACAAGCTGACCAAAAAAGAAAAGGAAAAAAAAAAACATAACTTGAAACTCCATGGACTCATGAGGAGAAGCTATGCAAGCAGTCCTTCCAGAATCCTAAAGAAACACTAGTTAAAATTAAATCTTTTGGTCTATATTGCTAAGTTGGGGTAGCAATGATGGCAGTTTGTCTTGCAGGTAGAAATGGGAAAGGTCAGGTTATGTGAACTCAGTACACAGAAGTCCTGTGTAAAGGAAAGAATTTCAACATGACTGACATTTGCCATGAAAGAGGTTGTTGATGGCCTTCCTTAAAGAACCTGTTCTGGAACTGGTTAATTAATACTGTTTATGCCAGTGGCCTGTAAGGGTGCACTGAATTAATTTTTCTGAGAATGTGACATTACCTTTGTCATTGCAAAGAAAAATCAAAGTATTGCACAAGAATTGGATTGCTTTGAAAGTGACTGGAGCTGGAGAAATAAGAACTTAATAATACAAAGTGCACTTAGTGACTAATGAAACTGAGCTCAGTAGCTAAAATGGTGGAGGAGGAGAAAGACCCGAGGTTTTAGTTGATTGTAGGTGATTAAGCTGTCAATACATCAGACTGTAAAAAGAAAAAAATTAGTTCTAGGATGAGGCACAAGGTGCTTAACAGCCGAGATAGCAAAGTATCAGTACTGGTGCAGAAGAAGGTAGGTACATAAACTTGTGAATCGGCACAAGAATTAAGAGCAGCTGCTAGTGGGGTCAAGGGTGCATTTTATCTAAGAAAACCTGTAGCAGGGTCTTTTTCAGGGCTAAAAAGGAAAGATAAGGAGGGAGTTATATAGCCTTCCATAAATATCTTGGAGAAGAAAACTATTTAAATGTGTATTATAGAACAGGTGAGGTTGACTGTTGGAAGTCATCTAGTCCAATCTCCCTGTTAAAGCAGGGTCCCCGAGAGCACCTTACTCAAGATTGTGACCAAATGGCTTTTTAATATCTCCAGGGAAGGAGACACTACAATTTCTCTGAGCAACCTGTTCCAGTGCTCAGTCACCTGCACAGTAAACAAATTCTTCCTCATGGTCAGGTGGAACTTCCTGTGTTCCAGTTTCTGCCCACTGCTTCTAGGCCTGTTGCTCATCACCATTGAGGAGAGCCTGGCTCCATCTTCTTGATATCCTATCTTCACTTTCTTGACACCCGTAATCATCGCTGTAGAGATGATTCTGGACTTGCTTCAGGAGCTCCATGTGTCTCTTGGACTGAGAAGCCCAGCACTGGACACAGTATTCCAGGTGCCACCTCACTAGGGCTGAGTAGAGGGGCAGGATCACTTCCCTCATCCTGCTGGCAGTGCTCTCCCTAATGCCTCCCAGGATACCGTTGGCCTTCTTGGCCACAGGGTCACACTCCTGGCTCATGGACAACTTGTTGTCCACCAAGACTCCCTCATGCTTCTCCACAGAGCTGCTCTGAAGCATGTCAGCCCCCCAGCCTGTACTGGTGCAGGGGGGTTTTATTCCCCAGGTGCAGGATGCTGCATTTGCCTTTGTGGAATTTCAGATGGTTCTTCTCTGCTCATCTCTCCAACTTGTAGAGGTCCTTCTGAAGGACTGCACAGACCTCTGGCATATTGGCCACTCCTCCCAGCTTGGTGTCATCAGTGAACTTGCTGAGGCAATGTCTCCTTCATCCAAATCATTGACGAATAATTTAAACAGTATTGGGCCCAGTATCAACCCTTAGGGAGGACACCACTACTTACAGACTTCCAACCCTGTGCCACAGATCATGACCCTCTGACCTGCCATTCAGCCACCTCTCAATCCACCTCACCATCCACTCATCCAGCCTGCACTTCCTGAGTTTGCCTGTGAGGGTGGTATTATGGGACACAGTGTCACAAGCCATGCTAAAGTCTGGGTAGATAACATCCTCTGCTCTCCCCTGATCTATCCAACCGGTGGTCCCTTTGTAGAAGGCAGTCAAGGTGGTTAAGCATGATTTCCCTTTGGTGAATTCATGGTGACTGTTCCTGGCCACCTATATATATATATGAAAATGTTTCAGCAGGTGAGCACATTACCACCTGGCTGCTTTGATACTGGGATCATTTGGAACTAGATATATTTATATATATTTTTTTATTAGGGAACAAAGAGGCACAAATTGACTATGACTATTGTAACTGCAAACTAGAGAAGAGTGGCAGCTGGGTGATTTCTTCAATAGCCTGCATGTTGGTTGGGTGGATACAGAAGACAGATGTTTGGAGATGCAGCTCAGCTTGCAGAGACAGGTGTGACTTGAATACTTGTGACTGAGGGTGGGACAGACCTGCTTTGCCATGAGGCAGTTTTTGGTGTTTTAAACCGAAGGTCCACATCAAAACACTTGTTGACAAGTTGGCTCTCAGAGATGTTATGCTGTAGGGAGGTGAGATGGTGACAGCAGTGTTCGTCTGCCCTTGGAATGCACCTAATGGGCATGAAAGAAGCCTGTGAAAGACTGGAATTCATGAGTAATACAGTAGCTGTGAAGATGGAATAAATGTTTTATTAGCCAAAGATACAACCCTGCCAGGGTTGCATTCTGCTGAATAAAGATTTCAGGGTGACATCCAACTCACTAAATTGTGCTATTGAAAAGCATCAATTTGTTTATTCTGCTTTTTATGTGATTAATTTGGAAGAAACTTTTAATGTAACATGAGGAATGTTCCTTCTTTCCCAGACACTCCAAGGCCAACCAATTTATGTTGTGTACTACTATGTTATTTCTCACATGTAGTACAGACTCCTGTTGAAAACCCTGAAGTCCCAATTGTCACTGAATAAATACTATTCCAACTATTGATAACAAATAACGAAAGTGGAGCTCATGTTCAGCAGTGTCTGCCTGTCATTTATATATTCTTTTTGTTTGCTTAGCTGCTGTTTTTGCTTACTTGCAAATAAAGGAACTATCCTTCTGAGAGCAGATCTCTATAACCTGTTAAAAACTGTGTGCTTTTCCTGCTGAATCTATTTGTTTGAGGAAAGAGTCTAGGGAACTAGGTTCCTGCAGCTTTTAAAGCAACTTCCTCTGCAAGTGACCGACAGGAAATTTACTTTTCACAAGTCTGATCTTGATGCTGGAGCAAGAGGTATCATGTCTGTGGTTCATAGACAAGTCCTGCTGATAGGAGTTTTGGCTCAGATGTGGCCTGGAAAGAGATTTAAGTCCTTATGAGGTTCTGATGGCCTTTTCCTTTTTTGAGGGTCCTGTAGCTCACTCTTGTCATGACTGTGAGCTGGTAGACTTGCATACGTATTAGATCATGAGTCTGCCATCTTGTTGCACATGGTTTCACATTACCACATGGTAGTCTGTGCTTTTCAGATGTAAGAGGAGTGTGTGCTCTCTCCAGAAGTGTGGTATTGCAAGGCGCTGAGGCTGCTGTGTTTTAAAGGTGGGCACCATGAAGCTCAATCAAGATGCTAAATTGATAACACTGATATTCCCTGGAAGAGCCATGTCACATGAAAACAGGAATCCCATTAGGCACACCACTTGAGATAGTGTGTCCACTTAGGAAGTGAGCTACCATGTACTACTCAACTGTGGTCTGAAGGTCTGTCACAGGAGGTGGTACAGAGCAGTGTGAATTCCTCCTATTCCTCTGTGGTCCTGCTGCACATTGGCAGTTTTGCATCACTGCTAATGCTTTTTTATTCTCTCCAGGGTTGCTTTTCCCTTATTGCTTGTTACCTCATATTCCTTGTAACTGTGACCAATAATAATCCTCACTAGAGTTTTATACATCTTTCTTGATTCTGCATACTTCAAGGTTTGATTCAGTTCCAAATTTTTGAGTTTTGCAGCATGGAATGAAATCCACAGTGTCTTGTACAGTAGAAACACCTCTACTGAATTAAAAAGGAACTTCATTCTTAGTATTCATAAGCTTTTCTATCCTCTGACATTGCAACAAGAGTTTTCCCATTCAGAAACAGCCCTTGTGGGGCATCTCAAACATTAATTGTCTTGTAGAACATAAACAGGTGAGACCAAAGGGGTGAGGAGCAGACTGCATGCTACTTACTGCCTTTTGCTGGCTTCGCTTGTGGAGAGCTGCCATAGGAGAAAGGCAGAGGGTCCAAGTATCAGTTGTCTGTCGTTTCATCTTTAGCATTTCCTCCCCCATTCTCAGGAGCATATTGTGGGAGTGCTCAGTGCTCATGTGCTTTTGAAAATACTAATCCAGAAACCTCACTGTTTTGAGAAAATGGTTTCAAAACCAAGTTCTCAAAGCACCTTGTCTAGGGCTAACTTCGTAATGCAGGCATCCACAAGAGGGGAGGGATTTATTCAGCAACCAGTGCCTCTGGGAATGGAATTCAAATACCCCTGAATTTGAAGATGCATTGGATTCAGGGGCACCATCCCTTAGAGTTCTCGTTTTGGGAAGTAGGTTGGAAAGTCTCAGATTGATTCAGTGTGCATATTTTAATTCGTTGTGGTGAGAGCTGCCTCTAACGTGATTTTATTACAGGAAAATTTTCTTTACAATAAATTCCTATGCTTTGCAGGAGATCATTGCATTTATCTGTCTGTGCCAATCTATTTCTTCTTTTCCCTGAGAGTTGCATATCCTCCCATCTGCTGATGGGGACAATGTGACTGCTTCTAGTTACCAGCATTGGTAAGGAGATGGTAATCTATCCAGCTGCCTGGTGTGTCGTGTCTCGCTGCTGGCTCGCTCCATTCCTCAGACTCTTCAGCCTCTAGCCACTATACCCCTGCAGCGTAAGCCCTGCTACATCGTTTGCCTCTTAAGAATAGCTTCTGGAGGATGGAATAAACAAGGAGACAGAAGGAGCTGTCTTCCTTCATGTGCAACCAAGGGATGTTAGCAGCCCTGCCTAGGGAATAATCTCACAGCTGTTAACTGTGATGGCTGGAGGTGCTCGTTATGTCCAAGTCCTGCCTGCAAATTGCCTTTTGAAAGCCAGTGTCTGCACAGTGGCCTTTGACCATGGCTGAGAAAATGAATTCATGTTCTAGACTTTTGCCACTGGTTAACCACAAGATACATTGAATTTTCTGAATGAGGGCAAAGTATTATTTTGATTAATAAAAGGACTGAGAAGGAAGGAAGATGGCCAGTTTTGCACTGTAGATGCATCCTGAAAGCTTATATTTGAATTCTAAGTGAATTATTTCCAAATTGTGCAGAGAAGCCTAGGTGACCATTGCAGGACCAAGAGAAGCAGAGTGGTAATATAGAGGCTTGAAACAGTGTTTTCGTTCTGATACCATTTTTTATTCCATTTCTATTTCCGTTTTTTATATGTGAATTTGATACCCAGGATGACTGATAGCATTAGGTGGAAATTTCCCTCTTAAAATTCCACTTAATATATCTGTGAATCCTAGTGAAAAATTTTTGAGAGGTGCTTTGAGTCTTCAGTTACTCTCAAGTTCATTTCCCTCACCCAGTTCTTCATGATATGCTGTAGCACTGACTACTTAGTGGCATTTATTTTCCACCATGAGAAAGGGAACTTGTGCAGAGCCCTGTGTTAAAGAAACATAGCCTGTAACTTTCCAGTTTGTGTACTCTGTCAGTGGGCTTCTGCAGGTCCTTAGTTGTTCTCAGTTTGGGTAGCAGTCTTTCTGAGAGCACAGCAATGTGCTGTAAAAACAAGTGCTTCACTTATATCTATTCAGATCACACCTGCCGCCTTTTCTTCACTTTTTTCTAATTCTGTCTTCAAAAGTAGTTCCATTTCATGCAAACAATTATTTGACTTAACTGCCTACTGCCTGTGGCTCACTCTTTGTTTTAATGTATCTTCTTTTTTCTATTTTGTTATATTACTCTCTTTAAGGATAAAAGTTGCCCTTAGAAGACAGTAATTGTCAGCTTAAGTATGGCTTTTCTTTTTTTTTAAGAATGCTACTAAGTTGACTTTTTTGGCCTTTTGTCATTTCCTCAATTTTTGTAACATATTAAAAACCAGATGTGAATGGCTCAAAAAAGTTAACTTTAAAAAAATTCTCTTAACAACTAGCTGCTATGTCTGGTTTCATTTCTTATTTCCTAATTGCATAGGTACCCTTAGATATTTTATAAGTGGAGACTTCAGAGAAGAAAATTTGGTATCATGTCGGCTTTAAACCATCATTGATTTTTATCCTTAGCCCCACTAATGAATACGCCTTTTTTTCATTCTGATACCATTTTCCTCACGTTTATTTTTAGAATTTTTTTTTCCTCTTTGGCAACGCCAGTCCATCCTGCTTTTTTATAACCTGTCTTATCTCCCCAGGTCTACACTGGACTTTCTTGTTTCCTTGTTTACTTCCTTGGCTCTCCAATAAGATTTTCTTTATTTTCCAGTCTTTGATCCTCATTATTTAGGGAGTTTTATTAGTTGTTCCTCATGTCTGTTTTTTTACAGCAGGACTCGAGTGAATCCAGCTAGCAACTAAACCATTTTTTTCTTCATTTTCTTTCCCCTTATTAAATCCTCAAACTATCTGGTTCTGTAAATGGTCTTAATGTATGCAAACTGTGAGTAATTGAAGTAGTAATTGTGAACTTGGATTTCTTGATAATTTAGCCCTTTTTTCCCCCATTTTTTTGGAGCAGGTTTCCTACCTGTGCTAAACAGAATACTTTTTAGGTGACTATTTTCAAAGCTGTTGAAGATTAAAAATATGAAACTTGTCTTTCCCTGTGGATCTCACTGAGATTAGACCAAGCCAAAATCTTGGTTCTGGAGCTTGGCGACTTTATGTGTGCACATTCCAGTGTTCTATTAAAAATAAACTTTTGCTATGCTTACTAATTTTAAACATTTGTTTTGAAGTTGATTTCTCCCATTCTAAATGCATTTTCCTGGTTTAGTTTGTTGGCGTAAGATCTACAAAACAAGACTAGGTTGATCATCAACATTAGTTTCTGCTAAAACACTAATGAAAATTCAAAGATGAATGAAGAGTGACTTTGAATCCCAATACTCATGCAGTTTAAGATATTTAAGGCCTCAGAAGGCTTAAGCAATTTGCAGCCCCCCAAAGACTCCTAGCGTCCTAAAATGTCTAAACCAGTGGAAGAGCTGATCGATCATAAACAGCTTAAGATATTCCAAGGGTTCAAAGCTTATTTGGAGTATAGTCTGCCTGTAATCGCTTTAAGCATTTAACAGACCTTTAGGTTTTTAGAGGACTTAAGCAAGTTATCCATCTTTAGAGCTTGGTTTATGATAATACCAAGCCAAATTGTTCTTGTTTAAAGAATTTTACACTCTGTGTTCTGGAATGAGTTATTTACCTTCCAGATGGTCCCTACTTGCTGCTTGGTGTAGCTGGAGCCAAATAATGAAGGATACTGTGGGATACAGACAAGATTAAGTGAGAAGAAAATCAATGAAAATTCAGGAAATGCTTATTTTTCTATTTCTGCCATGTTTATTCTAGGATATTTGGCCTGGATGGTGTGGGGTTTTTTTCTTATAAACATGCTTTTTTTGTTTGTTTGTTTTGTTTTTAATTAATAGTGCTACAACTACTACATAATGCACTGTATTATGATACACAAAAGTCTTACTTTTGTTGTAGGAATAAACTTAACTCTGGGTCTTTCCTTGTGTATGTTTTGTCCATCTGTTTTCAGATGTGAATTCTTTCAGGTATTTTGCATTTAATGATAGGCTCAATATGCCTCCTCCAAATTGGGATATAGCTCTTATAAATGTCAAAGTAGCCAGTGTTTGTTTACAACAGCAGTAGGACTGGAAGGTTCCTCTTGTTCTCTCAGATGCAAGTTACAAGTTCCTATGTCAAGCTCTATGTAAACACAGTGTGTTTGCATGACAGTAGAGTAAAAAAGCTCTGGGAAAACCTGCTTTTAAAAACTGTTGCGATATTTCAGTAGAAGAAAGAAGGCTGTCTGTGAGGGACTTTGCTTGTCCTTATTCTCAGCACAAGCTTTGCTGTGTAGTTTTATGTCCCTTAAGGACAGTGCTCTCAACCCCAGTATTTATACTGGGGTCCCAAGAGAATCAGACATCCTCACTAAACTTTATCATACTAAATTTCTCTTTCTGTCCTGTCATTGTCTTGTTGCTTAGTTTCCCTTTGACACTCCTGTTGAATGTATTGGAAAACTGATTCTTAATTTAAGACTTACTTCCATGGAATGTAAGACAAATTCCTCTTGGTTCTTTTTGTTGGTGTGTCATCCATTTCAACTCATTTTATGAGTCTGTTCATCTGCTACATGCAGTCTGTAAGTAGGTTGCAAATGCTGACTCCTGGAAGTCTCTTGGTTTTTACCGTAGTGTCCCTGTGGATCAGAAGAAACTATCTAGTGTTCTATTTCACTCTCTCTTCTCTTTCTCTTTGAGCTATCTAACAGCTTAGCTGATTGATGACTCTCTCCTTAGCTGAGATAAAACACTTTTGCCCAGGCAAGCTGGCTGTTAAAGGTGTACCTTCTATCTAAGTCTTGTCCACTGGCCACAAGGTCATGGATTGGATCCATTTTTAGTTCTGGTGGGCAGAACAACCATGTATATTTACATTGTTGAGATGGAAGAGCTATGGAAATAGCTACTGGTGCCACCAGCTTTTTAAGACTGGCCTCATATAAATGGTGTGAGTTTGGATACAACGTCTTTAAAATTCCCAGTATTTAACCAAGCAGGCAGGGCTGCACAATCAAATGAACAGGACCAGTAATCTTGCAAAGTACTCCGACTTGAGTTGCCATCCTTCCTGAAGCAGGCATACAACTACCAGCTGCACCAGGCTGCTTGCTCTTCTGCCTCTGCAGCACCTTCGACAATTCAAAGTAGGCATCAAGATATGTTTCTGCATGGTTGTTGGTTTTCATGCGAGCAAAGTTTGCAGGATTCTGGAAAATTAGCGGGTTATGTCAGTATAGGGAGTAAAAATGCATGTACTGCTAGATGCATCATTCATCTGCACATGATGAGTAGGATAATATCATACATCACTTAAATGTCTGTGGATGTTAATTGTAAGCTGTAGATCTTGTGTATATTCCTGTACTACTTCTTGTGCTCTTTCCCTGGCTGCTTACACATGGGCTGTACTCCAAGGGTATTCTCTGAAATAGGCTGGTGCCACTGAAGCTGCCGCCTCTTCTTGGTCAAAGGGCATTACTACCTAACAGAGCTGTTCCAGAAACCCTGTTTGCTAGTTCCATACAGTTTGCACTGCAGCCAATTTTCACTTGGATTTATCTCTGCACATGGTTCATCGCCTGCACAGAAAGCTAAATATTTATGAAGTAGGGCGTTAGAAATTATTGTTTTCCTATCCAGGCAGCTGCTGGGAGTGCCAAACTTCGCCTTGTACTGACAATACCGTTGCCTAGCTAATCATGGGAGCCAGCGATGGGCTTGCTGTGCTGATCATCACACACTGGTAGAAAAGATAATGAGCTACTGACAAGAATGCATCTGGATTCTGGCCAGTATTGCATTGCACTGCACAAAATACTGCGTGCTTCTTCCTTTCCTAACCAGGACAACAGATTCCTGTTCCTTAGCATAGTGTCACCTTGCTCTCTGTAGCTCACTCTATTCCCTTGATACAGTTTGAATGGTTTAAGAATGACAAGTTTACACGAAGGAAATCACGTTTGGGGAATTCAAATCCTTTGTAAACTAATCTGGTTTTGTATGCTTGCATTTAGTAATCTTGAATAGGCAGTATATTTGAGAAGTCAACTTTAAAAAGTAATTTCTTTTGTGGAGAAAACGAACTTGGCAGCATGAAAATCAGATGTGCTGCATGACATCACTGTGCAGCTAATCTTCTCTTTGTTGGGCTTGCCACAGTCTTCATTCTAGTAATGAGGTTGTGCTGATATTTTCAGACAGGATTGCAGGCAGCAATGCCTTTATCAAAATTTAGTTTGGTACTATATCAAACGAATGGGCTGCTGTTGGACCTTTTCATGTGTCAGGATTTGAAGGAGTAGAGCAGTGCGTTTGCTTATTGCTCCTGCCTTCTTCAGTACTGGGGATGTTTTAAGTGAAAAGGTAGTAAGTGCTATTTATGCCTTTGTGTACATGCATATACCACTTGCAAATCACGGATTGTTTTGTCTTGCCACTGTGCTCCTGAGCTGTATCGTTTGGTGGAGTTGGGGAACTTCTAACCTAATCCCCCTCTCTTCAACTTCCAGTTTTGGATGTACCAGCTGGGGAGTTACCAGATGTCCAAGTCAGTTTGTGCTGACTGTGCTTTGTCAATTTCCTTTTCAAATACTGGTTAAGCCAATGCAGTAAATCATATTTCAGCTTTCTTGTAATTTATAAATAGTTTTATCATTAATTCCCAGTGTTTGGTCCTATTTTTTTCATGAGAGCATAACAGAGCTGTGTAGGTAATACCTCCATGCAGAGGGAGTGGCTGTGCAGCCTGAGTTGTTGGCTGTTGGTACTTAACAGGCTCCACTCCTAATCCTTATTTGACTTTCAGCAAAGCCTACAAGTCTGTGCCCTTTGTCCTCTCCAAGCTCATTAATAATGTGAGCTGGACACAGGCATGAAGGAAAAGTCTATCTTAGAACAGATCCCTGCTGGGAAATCCAGTCTGTGAGCAACTCTGCATATAACAAAGCTAATGGAAATTTCCAGGGAAGGCTTAGAGAGCTTAGTGACGGCCATAAAAGGGAAGAAAGTAAGAACTTGACTAAGTGGACTTCACTGTCCATGACTGACACAGTGTGGAGAATTGCAATTTTTCACCCTAAAGCCATGGGCAACAAACATCCTCCTTGCTGCATCCACATTCAACTGGCAACATGCTCCATGCTACACAGAGCTTCTGCCTTATGCCTTGAAAAATGTAAAAGTGCTTCCAGCATTTCCATATCCAGAGTTTGATGAAGCAAAAGTTAAATGCTTACATTACCTGAAAAATATTCATTTCTCCAGTGTAAGCTCTGCTTCTGTAGAATGAATAGTCAAGCCTTGATTTGCAAATCTCCTGGGAAACGTACTGTGAAAGGCTTGCTCATTTACAAAATTCAAGGAGTATTTTGCAGTGGGAGCTAAAAAACCTTTAGGGTTTTTGAAAAGGAAGATCACACTATTTAAAAGAGATGTGGCTAAACCAGAGCAACTCTTCAAGCTTAATTGAAAATATGATTTAAACCAAGGTAGTTTTACCTGTCAGACACATCTTGTTGTGTGCTTAAGTTGGTTTAAGGTGCGATTATGTGATCAAGTTTCTAATGCAAGCATGGTGTTAAAACTGACATTTAGCCCATACAATAGCAGTATTTCTTTGATGAAATCTTTGGTTATCATTTTAACATAAAAGATAGCAGAGAGCACTGGCTGGGCACTAAGTTCAGATATTTGCTTTCTTCACTGTACCTTGATGCAGTCTGAAATACCTTTTCTGTAGACTCAATCAATAATCCAAAGGCTGAGAAACCTAATCCAGAGTCAGTGGGATATTGATCTAAAGGCTATGTAGAGACCAGTGTGGGTCCCAGGTCAGAGATTTGCAGATGCATGCAAAAGAGAACAAAGATGGTGCTGAGGAACTTACTGCTTGAAGTCTTTTGCAAGAAGTAGAGTTGGGAAAGGGTAAATTCCTTAGCTGGGCAAAGGAAGAGTCTGCTGAAAGGTAGCAGTGAAGATGCTTACTGATGCCGTAGGGTGTGCCAGCTGTTTATTCTGAGCCACTACTTTTGCTCTGCAGAGACAGACACTCAGACCAAACTTAAAAAGCCAGATTAAAGAGGTGCTGAGGATGTCAATTCCCATCATGTCCTCGTGTAGTGACTTTGGATTAAGCCTGTTCATCAGTGTTCCCAGAGTAAGCAGAAGGAACAGTTCCAGATCAGTTACCAGCTGCTACAGATCCTTCTTCTGGGGAAGAAAAGCAAAGTTCTCAATTTTCTGGCAGTAAAGGAGGAGCTGTAAAACTCATCTAATAAATGGCAGCATTTAAAACTAGTGTGAAAAGTCATGTATTAAATGGAATGGCTGTTGATTTCACCATCCAGGGAAATGTGCATATTGTCAGCACAGAGTTAGAATGGACTTTGCTGTCTAAAAGCTCGACTGTACAGTAGTGAGCCACTGCAGAATAGGTGGGAGCATGGCTGGGCAATTTTCCTCTGGTGTACTGCATGTCAGCTTTTGTAGATGTGTGTGTATGTACCATGATGCTTTTGTAGAAGTGAAATTTCTCAGACTCAAAGTGTGTGTGCAGGAACTGAGCTTTCAGTGTGGTACAGGGATGCCTTGTTTGGGGGAAGAGAGGAAATGCAGCATTGTCAACTCACATTTTGGCCTGGGGAAAGCTTTGTGGTCTTCTGGTTTCTTGTCTTGGGAGCAGGCAAGCTGGCAAAGAAAGCAGGGCATATAGCACCTTGCTGAGGAATACCAGTCATGTACTTGGCTGTGAGGACCATGCCTATTCTTTGGAAAGCATGAAGAAGAGTGAAAGGCGAGTGAGAAGGGCATGGATCAGTTTAGTTCTATTGTGTAATAGCTGCAGATATATAGCACACTAGACGTTTTATGGAAATTTTGACTTTGAGGTCAGAAAGTCTTGCTTGTCCAGGGAGTGTGCAACTTAGGGGACAGCAAAGTGAGAGCTAAGCTTCAGTTAGTATATTAGGCAGGGGATGGAGCAACCAGAGGGACTGTCACAGTTTTAGTGACAAATTACTATCTGTCAATAAACTTTTGGAAGCTGGCATCTCTCTGGCAGCTGCTTTCATGGGATATAATGCAGGACTAGCTCAGCACAACAAATAAAAAAGCAGTGGCTGATCACTTCTTGTAGACTCTATGCCTGATTTTGTTGACCTGTTTTTCTCCATCTCTTGCCCTTGGACCCAGCCTCAGGTACTGTCACCCCAGCAGCCTAGCCCCAGGCCTCCAGCACACAGTTTTCCCATTGCAGCATGTCTGACCTGCAGCATCCTCTAAGCTGGGGTTCTTGCCAGTTCTGCTAAGGCATCTTATTACAGGGACAACACCTTTTATATGTATGTTAAACATCATGTTTGTGCCTGAGCCATCACCAGCTGCTAACTACTTGCCTTGCAACCGTCCTTCAGATTATGGGACTACTGTTTGCAGTGTGATGGAAGTCCAGCTCTTCAGACACAGTTCTCTTCTGTCTACACAGGACGTTTTTTTTTTTATTTCCCCCCACTCACCTTGTTGTGAGCACTGCACAGGACTGCTAACACTCCACCCAGCACCATCAGGTGTCTGCAGTTCAGCAGCTATGTGGTGGTGCATAGCACTGTTTTGAAACTCTCAGGCCAGCTCACATGGAGTGTCAGCATGGTGTGGCAAAACACTGGACAGAAAGTGTCTTCCGTGGTAATGTACCCTATAGGGCTTCTGGAGGTGGGACACTGCAGTAGGTGGGAGATCTCCATACTGCCTTGGACTGTATAGTGAGTGCTTGCTCTCTGACATTTCTGTATGACAGAGTTACCTGGATTCACTTTTACCTTCTTCTTAGTGCACTATGGTGGATTAGTTCTGTGATTGCCTGTCATCTTCAGCAATGACTGTTAACCTTGCCTGTTCCTGTGGTTAGTCAGCCCTGGCTTGGTGTATCTTTTTGGGAAATTTTTATAACCTGGTCCGGAAGGCGCAGGCTTTATTGGGTGTACATTTTAATTTTAGGCTCCAAGAGATTTAGCTCACATGAACTCTTGTAAAGCCATTGGTTCTTTGGTATCTTGAGTTAACATTCAGAGAATAACTGCACATTTTTCTCTACAAGATTTCTTCTAATTTAGTGAGAATATAGGCATTTTGGCAAAAGGGGTTTTACAGAGATAACATGCAACTTCCCAGAAGTGTTGCAACATATTACCAGGACCAACAAGCATTGCTATAGTAAGGAACTTTTGTTACATCCAGCAAACACAAACTTCATGGAGCTTAGGCGAAATACAGAAAATAGGTGTTTAAGTTGCCCACAAGAAGAAGAAAAGATTAAAGGAGGAGAGATTAAAAGAAGAAAGAATAAAGAGAGAAAAAGAGAGCAAGAAAAATAGTTATCACTTAGAAGTTATCACATTTGCAAAGAGGCTAAATGTTGAATAACTGCAGTGCTTTACTGAGCACCACCTAGTGCAGGAAATGCTTGCAGGTACCACAGGGTGAATTGGCTTTTCCATTCCAATTCTTTGTTTAGTCACTTGGAGTTAGGGTAACCAGATTTAATACACACAGTTGTATATCTTCATTTCCTGAACATCTGTTTGCTCCTGTTGCTATGTCTTGGTGTTAGTATGGAATTGAAATGAATGGAATATTCCACAACAATCTGGTAATAACAGTGCTCCGTGTTTGCCAGGTAGTTTATGGTGATGAACCCTTTTAACAAAAATGTGAACTGAGCTAGATCTGCAGTTTCTGTAGGCAAGAATCAACACTGTTCATGTTGTGGGGACACAATGTCTGCTGGCTGAAATAGTGTCCTGTCATGCTAATGTTTTTTCCTTCTTTGGTGTTTCAAGGGCCTTAAACTCTGGAGTTGATTACCACTGGGACCAGCTGAATGAGAACATCTTCGCTGTGCATTCCAGCAGCAGGAGCACTGAGAGGCCTGGGTGAGTCTCCTGGGTGTGAGTTAAAGAGATCTGACCCTTTCTGCTGTTTTTGTTCCATCTGACAGCACCACTTCTTTGTTCCCTTACTGCTGGCAGCTTTAAATACGCAATTTTCTCCCCCTTTGACATTGCCTAGTTGGGTCACCTGGCCTTCTTCCAGCAAGTGACTTTCAATGCCAAAAGTGACAGTGATAGTAAAGTACATGTGTCATTCATGGCCCTTGTAACAGCCATCCATGGGCAAGGTGGAGGAGGAATGTGTGGGACTTGATGCATTATAAACACTGTGCAAAGCAAATGGCCTTTGGACGATAACTGAAGAACATGGCAGTTCACAGATGTAAGGGCAAATCTCTTGGACTGACCTGGTGACTGATTTTCATCCCTTTAATTTCTGGTCATGAGATAGTTGTTCGTCAGCAATTAGCTCTAAAAATAAAACTAAATCCCTTGACAGCCCCATTGGCCATTTCATCTGGTCTGTCCAGCAATGCACCCGTTAGTTATTCTAAGCACAAGGTGATGCTTCTGTCTCTTGCTTCTTGCTCTGGTAACAAGTACTGCTCAATAAGCCAGCTGTTGTCAGCAAGAGGGTGATAGTTGTGTTTCTGAATTGTGAGCTGCAGGATCCCAAGGATCAAAAGTACAAGCTGATATACAGGGCAGTGTCTGTGCTCTCCTACAGCCTTGGTCTGATTGAGGGTGAAAAATAAGAAGTAGAAATTCTTTACTCTGTCATATGAGTGGATATTGCCACTACTTATGTTCCTGACAGTATATAATCAGTCTTGCATAATTGACTGCTTGAAGTTCTAGAATGAACTAACTCAAAGAGAGGGCAAGGAAAGTGTGACAGGTTTCAAAACCTTGTGCCTTTGAAGGTTGTGAATGAGGCAGTCTTTCATAGAATCTCTTTACTATTCCCAGCACTTGCAGACAGAGGTCAGTTTTGAAAAGAGTGTCCACCATTGTCAAGATTCAGCTGTAGCATTGTACACTTCAACTGTTCAATTCTGAGAAGCTAATGAGCCTTGAGGTGGTTCCTCTTGTTTGCTTTTGAGAACAGGGTTTCTCCTGTCTGACTGGAATGGGCAGAAATGCCTGCTGGAGTGCATTCATGTGTGATGCTGACAAACTAGGAAGTCCAGAGGAGGGAAAGGATACAGGCTACGTCTATGGAAGTTGAAACTGCCCTCCTGAAGTGCAGTAGATTTGATGTGTGTTTGTGCTTCTGCATTGCTCGTTGTGTTGCCTACTCAATGCAGTAACCCCAAGACAGTTGTTCTGCAGGCTTAGTGATGCTGCGAGGATATCTCTCTGTGCCTCTAAGACACACTGCTTCTGTGGAAGGGTGAGTGGATTCTAAGACTCTGTTGACTTATAACTCAAGAGACCAGGGGCTGAAACTGGAGAGGGCTGTGCCTGTGTGTGTAAATAGGTGCAGGTCACAGTTCCATCCATCCCCATCTGCATTGTGGATAGCAGGTCCCTGGTTGAAGAGCCTCACTTGGATATTTCAATCTTGCAGGGGCATGTTGCTTCCAATGCTCCTAGTCTTATTTGTTTTTCTCTCTTTTCAGAACCAGCAGAGCCACATGGAGGACCGACAGGGACATGGGCTTGATGAATGCCATAGGCCTGCAACCCCGAAATCCCCCCACCTCTGTGACTTCACAGGGTACCCAGACCTTGGCGCCTCAGCTGCAGAATGCCGAGACTCAGACAGAGAGGGAGGTACAGGAGCAGGAATCCGCCTCTGCAGGGACTGGGGAAGGTAGGAGATCAATCAGTGATTTACCTGACAGAGCTTACCTGGTGAATTAGGAGTTTCCACGTGGGTTCCACATGCTATCAATGCATTTCAACACTCCTTTTATCTCTTCAGCAAAGATTTCTCCAGCCTAATTTACCTGTAACCAAGCCAAGATGATCATGAGAGTAAATCTCTGGCCATATGAATAGTGAAGCTGGCTTTTTCATGTGCTTAGGGAAGGCAAAATTAACTCTTCTCCAGATCATTGTGTCTTTGTAGAACTAACTGTACTGCCATCACTCATCACACATCTCCTGAACTCTTAATCATCTGTAAAACTGCAAGCTGTTGAGAGTTATGCTGTCCACCTCTGTGTTAGAGTTTAGCTTTGTCCTTCAACCTCTGCAAAATGTGTGCAGGCTTCACAGGCTCAGCATTTGGATGCAAAATAAAATAGTATAAAGTGCTTCTCACAAAGTAGCTATGAGTATTCTATTTAGTCTGATTGATGAAGTATGTGAAGAGCTTCCAGCTCAGCTATTCAAAAATGTCTCTAGTGGTTTGCAGTCCAGGAAAACTTACCAACAGCTGAAAGCTGTGCAATTCCTATATAAAGTCACTAGTCTGTTGAAAATATGTTGATTTCGTCCAGACTTCTTGTCTCAGTACTTTAGCATTTTGCTTGAATCCAACTCTGAAGGCTTGTCTAGGGAAGGTTTGGTCAGTATATGCATAGGAAAGCCAATTGAAAATCGAGGAGACCGTTTAGAAGTTGTTGGTTCATGAGGAACTCACTTGGCTTTGAGAAACTGTCCATGACATGCCTGTTTGTGCCTGTATGCTTGCTTGTTCTCTGTCACTCTAAATGATACTTTCTGGTCTGTGACTCTTCCAGTTTCTGCTGTGCAGTACCCAGCATGTGTGATAAGGCTTTGTGTTTCTCTGATCTCAACTCTTCTGTTCAAAGTTAAGTGGGAAATTCCTGACCTGTAGGGTTTCCTTCTGCTTATCTCAGCAGAGCTGAGATTAATTCTCTGGAAGGTTAGTTGAGGACGTGTAAACAAGGCTGGAACATAGGCTGTCTGGACAAACGCTGATCTCATGGGAACTGGTTCTTCCACTGAATGTGGTCTGCAGACTGAGAACCGGGTACCGTGGGGGACCTTGCATCAAGGCCATGATGGCTGATGCTGCAGACTTTTGGGATCTTTCTCTGCTCTTTTAAACTAGAAGAGTTGTCCAGTGCTTCTTCTCACTACTTCTGTTCTCCAATTGTCTGAAGGTTTTGTTTTGTTCTTTCTAATTAACCTTTCAATTTTCAGATCTAGATCATGGGTTTTAACTACACTGTTAATAAGATGAGGAGAGGAATGTCCTTTACCTGTGCTTTGGGCAGGTATTTCTACAAAGAAGCAAAACATGTATTGTTTAGAAGAAAAGGAGTGTAGGTAACAAGCACAGGATAGATCCTTCTTTTTGTCTTCCTTTCTTGCTTGGAAGAAGATTGGCAAGTTCCACATCTGGTGTGATTTCTATCTCAAACATTGACTTGCCTCATGTTCTCTTGCAAGTGGCCACACCTGCAAAAGGGTTTGTCACACTCCTGTCAGCTATATAAGGACCTTTAGAAAAAAGGTATTATTCCAGTTTAAACACATGCACTGGATATGAGCAGATAAGTTTTACCCTATCGCTGTTCAGTTCCTTTGCTATTTGCATCCTCAGTGAAAATTCCTGTGTAAGAGCTCCAGACTAACTTGAAACAGGGAGCTGTGAAGACATTAATGATCAGGAGCCTGTAGGATTGAAAAAAGCTGCTGTAATCCATAACAGAAGAATAGTACAAGCACCTGTCATGAAGCAGAAAGGCAGATTTTCAGCTGCTGTTACCAAGACCTCAAGCAGTTGGCCAGGTACTTGTGGCAGCAGTGGTCTGGTTCATCTTAGTCTTTGTGCTTTACATTACACTTGAACCTCATTGCACTGCTTGTGACAGTAAGGCTACTGTTTGTCCAGCATTGTGAATTCTTGTGATGCATGTCCAGTATATTCTGGCAGGCAAGATTAGATGCTGTGCTGCTTTTCTGATGGTTAATTTGCCCCTATATCTACCATAACTCTCTGCCTGCTAAAAGGGAAACCGTGTTTCCTAACAGCGTGATCTAAATGTCAGGGGCAAAAAGGCAAAAAAAAAACCCTCAAAAAACCCCAAAAACCAACACAGGAAGAAATGGTACCACTGGGGTAGGGCAAATCACTAATCATCTACCAAATGGGAATAAATCTTTCTATAGTACAGTACACCAGGGGCTGATTAATCAGTGTTTTCTACAGGGCTTTGAAGATGTAAATCACTGCATAAAGGCTTAGCAGTATTAGCAGCAGCAGAATGGATAAATCAAGTGTGATTCTGAGTAACTGGTGTGCTGGTCTGGCTGTAACATGATGGGTCCTGCTGTCTTTGTGCAAGGCTTTTAATTCCCAGCAGTGAGAGGCCAGTTAACACTGCACACACAGAGAAAGAGCAGAGTAGCCTTTTCCCAGCCACAACCCACCCTGTTATCCCACACAGGTATTCCTGGAAGCCTGTAGCTGAGGAGGTGACCTCTGCTTCACTAACACAGTCCCTGGAAGAGTCCAAGGCCAGCATGGAATAACCTGGTCTAGTGAAAGGTGTCCCTGTTCCATGGCAGAGTGTGGAAGAAGATGAGTTTTAATGTCCCTCCCAACCCAGATCATTCCATGATTCTAAAGCACCTCACTGCGGGGTCCGTGCCTGCTGTGGGGATGGGGTCGCTGGTCTGTGCCTGAGATCAGCAGGCAGCCATGAGGGGAAGTAGAGGGAGATAAGAGGGTCCTGTGTCCTGAACAGGAAAGTGATTTAGTTATCACCTCATCATGAGGGGGATTAAAAACACCAAACCAGCCAAACAAAAAACCCCTTGTATGTTAAAAAAAAAAAAAAAAAAAAAAGGCTAGTGCTATGCTGAGAACTGTTGCTTATCCTATGTCCTGTCAGCCCCCCTGTTGTGTGAAATTCTAGAATTCTGGCTCAGGGCATTTCTTGCAGATATGTTCTTACTGTATGTAAAAAAAAATAAAAAATTGTGCAGAATTGCATCAGAAATCTAATTAAACTCTGTGTGGGTATAAATAGTTTCCTTTTCTCATGCAAAGCTCTGCAGGGACTTTGCTGCTCTGATTATCTCTCTGCCTCCTTTGGAGAAATGAGTATATGATGACTTTATTAGAAGTGAATCCCGCTAATGCTGGTATCTTTCTGTTTTGCAGCAGTTGATAGTGGACTTGTGAACTCTGCTCCGAAGCCACACATAAACTAAAGGTAGTTAGAGTTGAGAGAAAGTGAGAAGAGGTACCAAGAAATGCTTAAAACAATGTTTGAACTGTCTCCTACGTTCTTATAAACTGACAGGCGTAGTGGAAATAGTGATAAAGTTGTAACTTTGATGCACTCTTAATTAGAAACAATCTGTTGGGAGTTACACTGTGCTTTCCCTTGCAGATAGACAGGCATGATGGGAGTAGAATCTGTATTCAACTTGCAAATTGAATCGCACTTAAAAACAAAACAACAAAAATTCCTGATGAGATCTAATGGCCCAAAGTGGTAGTCTTTAGAAATTGTAATTCCCAGTCCAGACTGGGTCAGGCTGTGGCTGTCACTTGTTCAGTCTGCTGGATCTGTGGAGTACGGCACAAGTGGCAGAAACTGTCAGGGTCTGCAGTTGTGCTAAAGGGTGCTGCAGGGTGAGGGAAAGGGACCTTTGCAGAGCTGTGGGCCACTTGTTTCATAGTGCATCCATGCTGTCCTCTGGCTGTTGACAGTACATCAATACATCTTTCAGGTAATCCAGTTGTTAAAAAGAAGGGAAAAAAACACACAAGAAAAACAAGCAAACAACTCTGAAAGGCAATTGTCATCTCATTTCCTATCATCTGCATTGTCTTTGGTACTTAAAATTCAGTTAGGTAGCTCAGTACTCATTGTGCATGTTTTAATAACTACTGAAACAGGAGCCTTCAGAATACTTGCTATCAGTTGATTGCTATTTTGCCTGTCTTTTGGGAACCACATATTGACTACTATCATGCCATATACAGTTTTTAACCTATTTGGTTGAAGTGTTAATCAGCAGCCAATAAAAATTTCCATTATGTCCAACTGCTTTCAGAGATTGCTTCAGAGGTATCTGAAGCAAATACTTTTGAAAGGGAAGAGAGTTGTGGACTGAAGGCGTCAGTTTGTGGGATTCAGTCTGTTCAAACTACTGGAAGTGAAAAGACAGCACATGCAAGTGTAACTTTCCTGTTACAAGCAGAGCATCCTGAGGATGCCTAAGAAACACTTAGAAGCAGTCAGCATGTCTGCATGTGATGTAACTTATTTAATCTGAGACATTAGGAACATGTATCAAGGGGCTGCTTGGGCAGGAGTACTCTGTCCCCAGCCGAGCCTCATGAATGATAACAAGAAACATGTTGTTTTATGTTAGCTGAACATGATCTTGCAATGCTGTTGTCAGATATGATGTGACTTTTGTTCAATTAGCGTGAAAATGGGAACCAGGACACCAGGGATTGGCTACTAGATCTGCCTCTCGTTCTCCAAGTAGAAACGTGGGTAGATCCCTTAGCCTTTCATCTGCTTATCCATCTGTAAAATATGCAGCACATCCTGTAGAACTGAAAATTTTGGTTTCTCTTTAAAACTCTCTGAAAAACAGTACCTAAAAAGTAGAATCAGGTTCTAAAAACATGTACTATGCAAGCCTCTACAGTGTGATCTACTTGAAGTACTTGCCTCTCTTGGGATTATGTGGGCTACTTTTAAACTCTCATTACAAAAGCAAGTTTCGCTCATACGAATCGCCAAGATGAGATATTGCTGAGGAATTTGTTACAAGTCAAAGCAGTTGTGTCTTTTCTAAATTCTGTGGAGTTGTTTGGATTAACTACCTCTGAAAGGAGGTGTGAACATGCTTCTAGGCTTGGTTGGGCAGAAAAGTAACTGGTAGTATTTCTTGTGGCATTAAGGGGAATGTGATTATTCATAGCTGATTATGCTGAGCTGTGTACCTCCCTTTCCTATTCTTATGCAGGGAATGCATTAATTTAAAAATGCTGACATTTTTATCTTTGAGCATCTGAATTAGTGGGTCAACTCATACCTCAGAGCTATTATTCCATGTTCTCTGAAGGTTTAGATACCTCTGCAGTGCTTACTGTTAGTTCTAATGTTGAAGTTTTGTTTGCAAACATGGCTGCTAACTCCCGTTGCTGGTTTTAGAAACGGGAAAGCTGAAAATGGGAATAAGTTCAAGAGCTATGTCAATATGTTGCACAGCTACAGGGGAGCCTGATCTCACCTTTGCTTCCATGGACTTTGCTTTTTATCAGGTGTGTGCCATCCCTGCCCAGAGATAAGCAATTATACTCCCTGTAAGTACTTCAGAGACCTCTTCAGAGTGGATATACTCCTGCCCTACACCCAGCTTCATTGAGAGTTTGCCAGAGATTTTGCCTTTATAGTCTTCTGTGTCAAATTGTCTTGCTGGCATAGCATGGCAGAGGACTCTTAAAACAGATGCATTAGGTAGGGAATATTTTGTTAAATGTTTTAACCAGTCAGCTACATTGACAGAAATTCTCTGGGTTGTGGGATAATTGTTCTCAAGAGTAATGTTTTGTTCTGTGTTTGGAATAGGTGGGATTTTGGGCCTCTGGAAAGGTCACTTCGATTACAATAGAAAATGTTTGTAGGAACACAGCGCTGCGGACACAGTACTAATATTTAATTATATTGAAGAAGGAAACCCTGGGTAATGTTGTCCTGTTCTGTCAGGTACAGAATTTGTGTCCCTATGCAGAAAAATACTGACACTGTGTCCAAGACTGCTTCCTGCTCTATGATGGATTTTGCTACAGGGACAGCCTGTGTGGAGGATGAATTGTTACTCTGCAGGTGTTATGCCTACGGTGGTATTTCACATACTGTAGCTGATTAGTTCAGTTTTCTAGATTTTTGTCTGTAGTTCTTTATGAGGTTCATCTATTTTTCTGACCTTAGAAGGTAGGCTTAGAAGAATGAGAGCCGGAGATAAGGGATTTACAAAGCCTGTGACACCAGAAGGTAGTTTTGAGCATAAACTGAGGGAAGAGGAGTTTCCTTCTCCATATGGAGAATTACATTTGCAGTGACTTGGCCTACTCCTGTACAGGCTTGAGTTCATGCTCTGGATACACCTAAACTCTTTGGAACCTGAAAAAAGTGTCACAGGTATGGGATTTCTCTCTGTTCTAATCATGTTTAGCTGGGAGTGCAGGGAATTGGGGTTTGGCCAGTGCAGCAAGTTGAAACTTATAGCAGTTTGACCTGTGGGATTTACAGCATTGCTGCTGTTTTGGTTAAGTGCCTGTGTGCACACCCTGAACCTTCACCAAATGGAAGTCAGCTCATTTCAGTTGAACTGAGTACTAATGTAGTCTGCATTGGCAGCCTGGTGAAAGAGTGTGTGTGGGAGTCACCAGGCAGTAGAAAAGGGCTGTGTGTGATCTGTGCTGTAGCTCAGCTCAAGGCAAATTGTGCAGGAAGGTTTGCTCTGACCTAGTCAGCCAAAGTCATTGCTGAAATCTGAGAGAGGGAAAGGGGAGGACAATCCCTAAAGCTGGGGTGCTTGTTGGCTGCTTGAATGATGAGGCTCACTTCTGGCCCTCAATGAACTGTCTTTCTGGAATTTCCAACATTGCTGTATCTCTGTGTTTGTAAGCTGAAGGCTCATGACTTCCTTTTTCACTGATTTTGGCTGTGACATCAGCCCTTGCCTATTTTCTGAACAACAAGCTGCCTCAATCAGAAATTTAGCCATGGCACATAATAAATTAGGGGCAGGGAAAAGCAGGGGGTGCTGTGGTGAGCACTGCCTGGATGGACTACTCTGGTGAAGCACATTTGTAATGCTGAGGAGCATTGACTAGTTGGGAATCTCCTCTGACTTACTGTTTCAAGGCTGCTGTATTGGGCTAGTTTATAGTAAGTGATTTGTCAAGAGCACAGTACCTGCTGTTTCAGGACTTGTGTAGATAGGACTGACTGGCATGTCTGTAGGCCAGGTTGCAAATTTTTGCTTTCTTAAGCTTCGTATCCAGCCTAGCCAGATGGTTGGTAATGAAATGCTTACAACTATGCCCTCAGAAGGAGGTGATGACTGAATCCAAAACCGTGTTTCTCATACCTTTCACTCCTGCTCATGATTAATGCTTCAATATCCCATGGTATGCATGCTTTTCACACTGAAATTTCCAGTCTAATACCTGCCTCTGTTCTCAGTCTTAATCCAGTCATCCAGTTTCCTAGTTCATGCATCAGCCCCATCCTAGTTCATCAGCCATATCCTGAACAGGATTTCTCTGCTAGAGTTGTGGATCAGGCTCTGTCCAGTGGGTATTCTTGCTCATACCTCTAAGGCTCTGCTACAGATCCTCATGTGGTTACAGGTGTAAACCTGTGTACAGGTTTACGCATTCCTAGCAGAAGGGGACTTAATCTACTAGTGAGGATGAAATAAACTGTATCCTGTGGTGGAGGAAGCTGGTGGTGCTTGATGCAAGTACCACTGAGCCCATGAAGAAAGGGAATAAGCCATCACTGACTGACTGCACATCTCTACAGTGGCATGGTGTAGACTGTTCTGAATACCTAGCTCTCATGCAGGATAACTGATGATAGAATAATTTAAGTTGGAAAAGACCTCAAGTATCACTGAGTTCAACCTTTGGCTGAACACCATCATGTAATTAACCCATAGCACTAAGTGCCACATTAAGTCATTTCTTGAACAGTTCAGGTATGGTGACTCCACCACCTCCTGGCAGTTCCAGTGCTTAGCTACCCTTTTCAGTGAAAAAATTCTTCCTGATGTCCAGCCTGAACCTCCCATGGCACAGCTTGAGGCCATTTCTTCTTATCCTGTTGCTAGTTCATTGGGGGAAGAGACCAACACCGACCTGGCTACAGCCTCCTTTCAGGTAGTTGAAGAGAGACATAAGCCTCAGCCTCCTTTTCCCCAGGCTAAATACCCCCTGTTCCCTTAGCCGTTCCTCCTGTGACCTGTGCTTCAGACCTTCACCAGCTCCACTGCCCTTATCTGGACATGCTCCAGCACCTCAATGTTCTTCCTGTGGTGAGGAGCCCAAAACTGAATACAGGATTCCAGGTGCGACCTCACCACTGCGAAGTACAAGGGGGACAATCACTTGCCTAGTCTTGCTGGCCCAACTGTTGCTGATGCCAGGATGCCATTGGTCTTCTTGGCCACCTGGGCACACTGCTGACTCCTGTTCAGCCAGCTGTCAACCAACACCCCCAGGTTCTCCTCTGCAGGCAGCCACTCTTCCCCCAGTCTGTAGTTCTGACTCAAGTTGTTCTGGAGTTGTTCTGACTCAAGCGCAGGACCCGTCACATGGCCTTGTATAACCTCACACCACTGACCTCAGCACATCATTCCAGCCTGTCCAGGTCCCTCTGTAGAGTCTTCCTATCAGCTGAACCACACTCCCACGCATTTTAGTATTGTCTGTGAACTTCCTGAGAGTTCACTTGAGCCTCTCAACCAAATCATCAATAAAGATATTAAACTCCATAGTTTCAAGTGGTTTTGTTTCCCTAGTCAGTGTGGCATTTTGGTTTTTATTGTGTTTTAACTCTTCCCTGCATCTAGCCTTGTTGACATTTGTGTTCATTTCCTTGGTGCCAGGAGAGCTCATAGCTTTCTCCTTTAATCAGCACTGTGATAGGTTCGTGGAGGTGGGACTCAGATTTATTTCTTTAATAAGAATCAGCAGGATCCCACTGTGGAATGTTTCTAACAGTTTATGATTACAGACTGTGTTCCCCAAATTCTCTGGGTAGGTTTTGCATCAAAAAAAGGATACTGGAAAACAGAACTGGGATGAACTTCACTGTCATTGGGATTCAGTCTCCTATGTGGACTCTTTTTTTGTGAGATTTTGTTCTTCAAAAGTAATCTTGAGTAACTTAAGGTATCTGACAATGGTTCTCTCAGAGGTCAGTGCAGTCTGACTATAAAAGGAAGTCTTGGAGATAGAGTAAGCAAAGACTGTAAGTCTTGAGATGTTTTTTGCATTTCTCAAAAGATACCAATCAAAAGGAGCAGGAGTGTACACACTTGATTTTTTCTTTCATCATGGATGATTTGGCAGCACAGACTGTGTTCTGTAGCTGCTGTCTGCCCTTGGCCAGCTGCCTCTGTCCTCCCTGACTGACAGTGAGGACATTGCCATCATGTCATCTGCCTGGGCTCTTCTCAAACAAGTGAAGTAGGAAAGACCACAGAGTTCTCTAACACCATGGTGAAATACTTGGTTTATTGCAGTGCAAAGTGAGGTTTCTCTTCCTGTCCCCACAGGACTGGCTGGATTGTCACTACAGCTGTGATAACCCATCCTGCCTCTTTGACTATGCTTTTCCCTCCCACACCTTTATGGCTGCTTCTCTAAGGCTTGGACATGCAAGTCTGTGAGGAATACCTGTGGGAGTGGCCAAGATTTTCTTGTCAAAGTTCAGTGCCTTTGTTTGACTCTTAACCAAAAGATAGGGAAATAAAATGTTGGACTCCCTTTGGACTAAAACCTATCTTCTATCCCAGCATGTGCACACTCTGTGCTGCATTTACCCAGCAAGCTTTCATATCATGTTGTGGTTTGCCTTGTGTGTCAGAGTTGCCTCTGCTTTCTCTTGCAGGTGAAGGTCCAGAATATGGAGCAGGTGGGGAGGATGCAGTGAGTAGGATTCACAGGCTGATGGCAGAAGGTGGCATGACTGCCGTGGTTCAGCGGGAGCAGAGCACCACCATGGCATCCATGGGCGGCTTTGGCAACAACATCATTGTGAGCCACCGGATCCACCGCAGCTCTCAGACTGGTGCAGAGTCCACCGGAGCTGAGGGCACATCAGCACAGCAGTCCACCTCACAGCAGCTGGCCACGGAGCTGGAGGGACGGATCCTGTCCGAGTCTGTGCTGCTGCCAGAGCATGGCCTGAGCCCGCGGACAGCCCCTAGTGCAAATGAAGGACAAAGCGCTGGGGATCTGGATCTGCCAGAGCAGGCCCAGTCCTCCATGGACACCGAGGGACCAATTGAATACAGTGACCTAACTAATAATAACCATCTTCCTGACAGTACCAACTTCTATAGTAATGACAGCACCAGTGGGGAGTCGCGGAACAGGTAGAGATTGAGTTGTGTGTTGGTGCTACCCTTGTACTGCTCAGCAGAGACTTGTACCTCACAGCTGGCCAGGAGTTGGGAGACTAGGAATGTGTGGCTCTGACAGGATGCTGGTGGTTCAGAGGGCTTCTCTATCCTGGGTTGGGGGTTAAGGGATAAGAATTACAGGGGAAGCCATGGGGAAGAAAGCATACTTAATTTCCAACATTCCCACTGCTGAAGAGTTAACAGGAGTATGAACCACACTGGCTGCACATCATGCAAATTTTGAAGCCCCATGTCATCCTCTGAGTTCTGCCCTAACCCTCCAATTTGTTGTGTCATCCTTTGTAAAGCTGCTTTCCTTTCCTGTTTCCAGTCCATTTATGCCCAGAGAGCTAATCAGTAGAGTGAAGGAAGGGAAGGGGACCTGCAGCATCCTTCTGGAGACAGGTAGTACTGGGCAAACCCAGGCGTGATGCTCCAGTTCTGTTGCTGGAGTGGAGGAGTCTTCCAGGCCACAGTCCCTCTCCACAGCACACCATTGCAGCCCCCCCAAAAGGTGTGGTGTTCTGAGACCAGTCCTGCCTATGTTGTGGTCTTTTCTGGGAAGAACTGGGCTTTGCCAAAACATGCATGGCTCATGATATGCTCACAGGTGAGGGTCTTTCCTTTTAGAGAGCTAGTTTAGTACTTGGCAGGAACCTAAATAGAGCTGCTGTATAGATGAGTAGAGAGACAGGGGCTGCTGCTCTCTAGTCAGGATGCAGTTCACACAACGATGTTCTATGCTGTGCCAATATTAACATGAATGAGCCACCCCAGTGGTTTCATGGTGCCAGGACTGAGCTGAACCTGCTTGGGAAGGTGCAGGAAATGTCTTTCAGCTCCAGGCCAGGGTGTGAGGTATGAGTCTGTGATGTAAGGTGTTGCATGTGAAATCTTGACCTTGTACATGTAGTTTCTAGTGGAGAAGTCAAGGCTCTGATATTTTGTTTTTAGTCTCAAATGTGATTTTCCTTTTCGTTTGTAACTCTCCATCCCTAACAGGATTGTGGAGGAAGAAAAGGGAGAGTGTGAGTGCTAACGAGGGAAACACCAAAGATCAATGTCATTAAAATATGACAAACCCTTGCTTGACCTCCTGTCTTCATTTGTGTGGTGATTGTCTCTGTGTTTGGCCTTGGAGATAGATACATCCAACTCAGAAGCACAAACTGGCTTACAAAAGTCAGATGATGACCACCTTTCCCAGGAGAAAAGCAGACTCAACCTGTGAGTTGAAAGCCTGAAATTGGGAAACAGAGAGGAGCGTTTGGGGCTCTTGCCTGTAAATCACATTTTAACTAGTTTGGAGACAAGTAGGCACCTGTGCATTTCCCACTGTTCAAGTACTGCAGTAAGGAGGAAGAGGTGTGTTTCACGTATCCAACTTATAAAGGTATGTAGAGATGTAGCACTATCTTGGGCATGCAGAGTGGTCCATCCTGCTGACCTCTTGAAGCAGAAACGGAGTGCAGTATCTGGTTGTTCTGGATAAAGGAACGCACACCCCATTGTTACAATTCTGTGGTGAGGGATGTTTCCACTACTGTCTGAGCACCTGCCAGCAGCTGCTGTGCTCCTGCCCAGCTCCTCTAGATTCTGTGCTGCTAAGACATCACAATAAATAAGGCTGTCATTAGGCAGCACTCAAGCTCCCAGTCAGAAGAGTCTGTTGGAGAACATTAAGCAAATCTTGTCTTAAATCACAGCCTGGAAATGAACCTTAAATCAAATTAGCTGCTGCCAGACCTCATTGTGGAGTGTTAATGAGGCTCTAAAACCTGCCCTGAGCCAACCACATCCCTGATCTGACAGGGGAGCAGCCTGAAAAATGGGATTCCCTTGTGTAACAAGGAAGGTTTCATGCATCCCTGTATTGCCTTAGTGTGGAGTGGCCTGAGGATGTGCTGGCAATTGGAAGCCAGAAGAGCTACATCTCAGCTGAGAATTTGGGCAGACAGGGCAGTGCAGGTCTAGACAGAGCTGTTTACTGCTCTGCGTGAAAACAAACTGAAACAGAGCCTAGAAAAAAAACCTTTCAGCTCAGCCTGACATCTCTTCCCTCTCCCTGCATGATTCCTGGAGGAGTTTTGGGGCCCATTCCTGGTAGATGTGTTGCAGAAAATTTATAGATGTCCATTTCCAGAACCAGAGCCAAGCTACCTACAGAAAAATTTCCATCTTGGTTGAAGAAATGTCTTCTGGGATGCCTCACTCTAGTGTTGGCAGACTCTCAGAGATCTGGGCACTCTGGCCGTGCTGCGGTGCAGAGGTCTGAAGCCTGGTCTGCTTAGGACTTCTTGGTCCAGACCTGCCCCCACTGGAGACAGTGGCAGAACAAGTAGTGAGCTCCAATGGGAGCAGGAGCAAAGTACTGTCTTTGCATTGATTCACAACATCTCTGAAGTTCCAAAGTACTTTTTCTTTCAAGACTCGTAGGGGAGACTTTTCCTGATGAGAGCAGACAGCTCTGTAGTTTTCCTAACTCACTTTGTAGCTCTGAGCCAGAGGCTGATGATAGCTGCAGCTTGACTGTGTTCCTCCTACAGGCTTTAAGCAGGAGCAGTGGGAAGGGTGGGTGCAGGGAGGCTCAGTTTTCGGATGTTGCTTGGACTTGATTTGTAGATGACCTGCTGTGGCTACACAACTAAGCGGGTGCTCTGTGTGGTGGTGGGCATCTATGTTGACACAGCACTGCTTTGCTTTTGAGTTTCAGGCCTAGAATCTGCCAAGCACAGTTTGTCCCTGCCCGAGACCTGATGGAGGGAGATGGATGGGTGGGAAGAGAGGGAACAGGAGAGAACCTTGACCTACTTATTCGATGGGCTCACACACACACCCCACCTCTAATGCAATTTATTTCTTATGCCTTCCATGCTTCTTGTGGAACAAAAATATCTCTCTGCATTGGACTACCCTGCTCCAGCCCAGCAGACTTTGTCTTGTTTCAGACAGAGCTGATCTGACTGTGCCCTTGAACAACACCCCTGAATCTGCATGGTGACTGGAGACCTGGAGCCCTGCACAAAACAGAAGGTGGTGGGATTGACCACACCCAGGACGGTGCAGCAACCAGCACCAGGTTCCTTCCTCAAGCCTTGCAGCTTACCTGCTCACTGAAGTGTGACAACGCAGTGCTGAGGCAAGTGCTGTGCCAGGAGCAACGTGGAAATTCAACCAGAGCTGCTTGAGGAAACCAAATCAGAGCTGTGCATACTTGCTGGCCCAATTTAGGAGGCAAAATGAGAGTTTTACTGCGTAGGAGCAGGAAATATCCTAAAAACCAAAACCTTTTCTCAGCCATAGCCTGTCAGGAGCCTTTAAATGTGCTAACAAAATCCTGAGAAATGAGAAATATGGTGCAGAGAATTTTATTTAGCTTTCAAAAGGCTTTTGATAAAGCCCTTCATAAGAGGCTATTAAAGAAACTCGGGCACCTTACGTGTGAGGGGTGGTGGAGGCAGAAGCTGTTTGAGGTGGGAATTGGAGTCAAAAGTAATGACCATTTCTTGCCATGGAATGGGGTTAATGGTGGGTTGGTTGGGTTCAGGAGGAGCCAGTGTTCTCTAAAAGCCCTAATGAGCTGAAAGAGGAGGGGAATAGCTGAAGATACAAGGTTATTTAGGTTAGCTAGGAAGAGAGAATGTGCCAGAAACCTGAGGCAGTGGGAGAAGGTAGTGGTTGGAGCTGCTGTGCTGGAAGGGGATTTTTGTATCGGTGCTTCACCTTCATGGGCAGTGCTGCATCCCTGGGCCTGGGACCAAACCAGAGCACTGGTGAGCACTGCTTGGAGGGAAACCTGTGATCCCAGAGAGGATTGCTGAAGCCCTGGCAGATGGTACAGTGAAGTGATGCTATTTGTTCCTTTGAGTCCTGAGTTTTCTGCCCTCACTCCTTTGCTGGTCTATTGTTCCATCTCCAGTACCTCTATTTGACTCCCCCTGTAAGTCCCATGCTATTCCTACATGTGCCTCCTCTGGGGCGACCCCGTGGCTGGGTGGTGCTGGCACCCCAGCTCTATGTGACCACCAGGAACTGGGCCAGGCAGGAGAGAGAGGGCAGGGACCAGGTCACAGCTGGTGCTTGCGAGGAGTCTCTCCTATTATTACTGATGCCAAAGCCAAACCCCACAGCCGGTTCCTCCAGCCACCACTCAGGCTGCTGTCTAGGGAGCAGCTGCCGTCTCTGCTCAGTCCCAATCTGTCAGAGAAGCTATTCTACAACAGGAAAAGGCTAATTAATTAAAGTGTGCAGCATATGAGCCATCCACTACTAATTGGGATCTTGGTGTGCAGCACATAAATGTCATACTGTTGCCACCTCTGCATGGAGGGGGCCCTTGGCATGTGAGGGGGCCAGGGGCATAGCAGTCTTTCCTTTCCAGCTACCTCTCTCTTCCAGCCAATTAATGCCAGTGCCCCTCTCCCCTCATTCCCGGCTGCAGCGGCCTCTCCTCTCCCTACCCAGCTCCTGCCATGGTAGTGTGGGCGGGCAGCCCATACAGCCGCTCCCTTGTGCTGTGCTGACTGCAGGGATTTGTTTCCCCACAGCATCACAAACAGAAGCACCTCTCATCTGTTCCCAGTGAGCTTCCTCAGCTCCATTTTGTTTTGCCTTTCAAGCAGTTGTTGCTGGCATGTGGCACCCGTGTTAGCTGGCAGGGATCAAGCTGTCTTTTCCCCAGAATACTGGCCCTGGTCATCAGATCTCTCCCAGCCAGGAGCCAGCATTGCAGGGACGACACTGTGAGGCTCATATGAAAATCAATATGCTGTTCTTTGGCCTCCAAGCATCCATCCTCAGTGCCAGAATCTTGCCTGCCAATGCGGGCCAGGCTTCTTCAGTTTGATGGTGCCACGTGGGAGGGACTGGGGGTCCAGTGCAGCAGTTCTAATAACTCAGTGGGACAGGCAAGGTGTGAGCAATGGGGCATACAAATGCAGCAGGGAGCAAGGGCCACTGCTGGAAGAGGCAGCTAGACACTGAGGAGGACGCATTGCTGAAATGACCACTTCTTAAATGAAGAGCTGCCACCAGACTCAGGCACACCACTGAGCCTTTGTTTCAGCTATGGTTAGCCAGGCAGTGAGATCCATTCTGGCACAAGGTTTCAGCAGTTGCTGAGGTTTCTCTTTCTGTCCTTGTATTCAGCTCTGCTCCAGTTTGATGAAATTGGGCTCTGCAGTCCTTGCTCTTACCAAGCTCAGGGAACACCCAAGGTTCCCTAACTCTTCACCCTTACCCTCTGAGCTCCTCACTCCAGCTTCACAGAGGCTGGGGCACACAGCAGACACTGCAAAAACATGAAATGTTGTGGTAATTTAGGCTTGGTCCTCTCTGTTTAGACTCAGCTACATGGTCCTTTCCCAGTGTTTAATGCTGGACCCCTGATACCATCAAAGCAATTAAAGCCTGTCCCTCAATCCCCAGTTCAATAATACAGTAATATCTTGATATGATCAGGAGCTGGCTCTGTTGGCAGATGGGCCTCAGTCCCTCCTCCAGCACAGCGTGAGGCACTGCCACCCGATTGCCCGGAAACTTTAATTTGTTTTCATGGCAGAATTTGGAGGGTGGGGAGGCGGGGTGGGGATGAGCGAGTGGTGATTGCTGGCTGCTGACCAAGCTCGGCTGAAAGCCCTAGCCCTTTGCTGGGTTCTGTCATGTTTTGCTGGCTGGTACCCAAGTGCAGCTTCTCTCCTTCCCCCCGGGTCCTTGTGAAACCTCCCCAGGGCAATGTGGCTGTGGCTCTGCCCTTTCCCTGGGGGTCATTACCCTTGGGTTTGCTCGCTCCTGCCAGGCAGGGTCATACCCCACCCACAGGGTCTGTGCTTGAGTAGATGCCATAAACTCTTTCCCCCTTAAGCTGAAGGGAGAATTAGAAAAGGTTCAGAGGGGCCAATGGAAACTGACTGGCAGCCACTGCGGAGGTTGATATTAAAACATTTAAGTGCTACAGCACTACAGAGGGTTACACTTATCTGTCTTTCCACTGTAAAAGTTCCAATAGAAGCCATGCCAGCAGCCTTATGCTAATCACCTACATCGAAGTAAACTCTAATTAAAACAATTATTTAGGGAGGGACTGAGACTGGTCCTGCTGCATTGCTGAGGAGGAGACAAGCACAGCCATGGAACAGCAGCTTTAGAGCTCTGGTATCTAGTGTGACTGGCAAGAGCAAGTGGTTCTGAAAAGGACATGGTTTTTTAATGCACAGAGTACCTGGGCCCTGGGTCGCAGTTGAGGAGGAGAGCTGAGCACGCAAAGCAGCAGGAACCCAGCCCACAATACTGCCCTGCACCCAGCCTTTCCCACCTGTTTCATGTTCCATGGCCACTCACAGGGTAAGATTAAGGATCTTGCTCCATGAATGCTTTATTTCAGTGTCACGCGAGCTCCACTGGCTCTTGGTAGGAGGGCTGGGGCTGCTCCTCACAGAGCTGCAGCCCCAGGCTGAGTGGTTGGCAGCACTCGGGGTGCAGTGACCCAGCAGAAGCCCTGGAGATGGGTTTGCTCCGGAGGCGCTGAGGATGGCTAAACCCAGCATTGTTTTTTTGATGAGATCTCGGATTTGGTGGACAAAGGTAGCTGTGTCGGCATAATATGCTTAGGCTCCTGTGAGGTATTTGACATAATACTTCCTGACAGCCTAACTGGAAATTAGCCCTATACAGTACTCTGTGGGTTTAATGCAGCTAAGTGCAACTCTGTATGTTTGGGGAGGCAGAATATAGGTCATAGCAGGGCTGCGTGCTGCTGGTGGCCAGGCGAAGGTCAGGGATGCTGAGCTCCCAGGGGGTCCCACAGCACTCGTGGGCCTGGCCTGTGGAGGGATTGAGCTCATTGCCTAGAAAGTTACTTTGGAAATCAAACTTGGGGAATAACTCAGCTAAAACCCCTCCAGGACCCCAGAGTACCACAAAAGAGCCAGCTGGGGGCCACCAGCAGTCAGAAAACCACCAGCAAGTGAAATTCCCACCCAGTTCCCCTGTGCTGTTCCCTCCTTGGTGCTGTCTTGGCTTACACTTGCTCTCCTCAGTCCCTCATTACAGGGTTCAGTGGGATAGGGCATCTCCTTCTCTGTGGGTTTCTCCAGGCTCCTGTCCCCTGTTTCCTTTCTTGCCTTTTGGCTCTTACCCCTGCCTATGTGATTTTCTCTAACAAACATCTGCTTGCTTTTTTCTCCCCCTCTGGAACATTATTTATCTTATGCTCATCAGTGAGCATAGGCTGTCCTTCCTAGGAGTGCTGCTTCCCACACAGTTAATGGGACTGATGGGAGCAGGGAGGTCTGGAAGCCTGCCAGGACTCAGATCCATCCACGGGGACACCCCAAGGGTGGAGCAGATTTGTGAGCTTGCCTGGCCAAGAACAGACACATGTTTTGAGTGCCCACATCCTGCCCACACCACCGTGAGGGGGACACATCAGTCATCTGAAGTGCTGCCTTTGGGCAGACCCACCCTACGTAGGTGCCAGCCCCTCTGGCTGCACAAATACTAGCTTAAGGAACAGCCATGGAACTGCTGAGGTTCCTCCCACCTCGAGCTCTGTCTTCATCAAGGCTGTTTAAGGCCGTCCAGATGGCCTAATGTACCTCATCAAAGTACAATTTGTATCGCAGTGCGCAGCTATTTGAAGCGTCCCCGCTCGGGTCTGGTGGTGACACTTTGGCCAGTGACACATCTGCCTCAGTTCACTGGGGAGGCAATGGATGGAGGGGCTGTGCTCTGGAGCCCCCTGGGGGGAGGCTGGCCCAGCACTTGTGCTGATGGGGGACCAGGGGTGGCTTTTTTGTGGCGGCTGTGGGCTGGTGCTGGTTGGGCCTCCCCGAGGGGTTGGCAGCTACTGCTGTAGGGATTGTTGCAGGTGCTATAGGTCCTGTCCTTTGGGAAATAGATGGAAAAGTCCTCCGAGCCTGGCAGGAGCATGGTTGCTGTGTTGCCAGCTGCTCTGCCCCCCACCTTGCAGCCTCACTGGTTTGGCACCAACCCTTTGTGGCCTCAAGGGGTTGTTCATCCCTGCTGGCATCTTCAGCTCTTTGGAGGGATTTTGTTAAGCACTGTTTTGCTTTGCACTGTGGTCTCTGTACAGACTATGTCCTGCAAGGGTCCTCCTGCACCATTGCTCTCAAGACTGATGTGCTCCTGCACCACAGCCAAGGCGGAAGAGGTCTTGACCTCTGTGCTGGGGATGCTATAAGGTTTCCAGGCCAGGTCTGAGGCCTTGAAGGGGTGAAATAAGTAAATTTTCATAAAATAATTTTATCTCTCAAATAAAGAGCTATTTAAATATTCAAATAAACAGCTATTTACTTTCCTCTTTTGAAATACTATTAGTATACAATGATACTTCTTTAAATTTCAGCCTTAAAGCCTTTTTAGGGTCAGGCTTTCAACTGTGTATGAATTAATTCAGCTCATCAGAGCATAGTATCCCTGTGAAGAAAATCTGCCATTAAATATGTTGCTCTCACTCAGGTAGCTCTGAAAATCCATGAATATAGATTTCTCCCATTTTCCAGTAGCAAGAGGGGAACCTAGTTGTTTTTTTGCTGTGTTATGGGAGTACCTGCTGTTCCACTTGCTGTCGGTACTGGGGGATGGTGCCACACCACAGCGCTGAGGGAGAGCAGCCCTGGCATGAGCAACTGCCCAGGTGGGTACCTGAAGGCACACTGGAGGAGTCAGATAAGGGTGGTTTGAACAAGTAGCTACATGTATCTTTTCCTGCTGCTGGAAAAGGTACAAACAGAGCATGGGGAGAGGAGTGCTGTGAGATGGGGTCTGAAGGTCCACCCTCTCCTGTAATGACCTCAGCCAGGTCCCCACCTGAGCAACAGTGGCTGTTAACCCTCCCTCTCTGGGGAGGCAGGTGGAAGGACTTGCTTTCTGGAGGTGTTGGCAGCTCCTCTCCTCACATTCCAGATTTCAAGGCCATGTACCCACTTCCTCTTTGGAAGGGATTTGTGGTCCCTGACTGCATCTGACTGGGCTCTGACTTTGCCTGCCTGCCTAGACTCATCCCTTTCTGCAGTTCCAATCCTCCAGCTGAATCACCCAGGGGCTGGAAATTAACTCCCATCACAGGCTCATTGTCATTAATAAAAACACCAGGCTGGGCTGGGATTTTTATTTATTTTGCTAATGTGATTACCCACCTCCCACCTGTGGCTCCCTCAGTTCCTGCCTGATGGGGAGGGGGATGCTCCATGTGTGTTAATGGGCTCCCACGGGCACCTTTGCTCTATGCCATTCTCAAAAAATCCCAAAGCTCCATGATCCCCATCCAAGACAGCTCTTCAGCCAGACCTCACTCTAGCTGCTGGCAAGGGAAGCTGCAGATCCCATTCCAGCTGCGGGGAAGAGAAGTTGCAGCACTGCACTGGAGCATCCCCTCTGCCACAAGCAAGCATCTCAGCACTATATCCCCAGGAAGGAGCACTTTGCTTCCTGCCCTGCCAAACTCACCAGCCAAATCACCAACTGAGGGCTGGCATGTGGCTTGGGCCAGGGTGGAGGAGCAGCAGGCCTGGCTGCAGAGAGGAGGATGAAGACTGTGTGTGCACATGTGTTTACAGGTGTGTGTGCATGTGCAAGGGAGCACCCATGGAGGGGAGAGACTACTGCACAGCAACATGGGTGGACAGAGCTGGGCTGCAGCCACCTGCCCTCCTCCTCTTGTGCTCTCTGCCCTGAAAAAACTTATTTAAATAAATGATGCAGTTACTGGGAATTAAGGGAAGGGATCAATGCCAAAACAGAAGCTGCTCATTTTCAGCTCCCCAGATCCTCCAGGTTTTTCTGTTTGCCCTCTCCCCTTCTCATGAAGCTTCTTTCTCCCAGTGGAATCATTGGAGGGAGGGGCTGGTTAAAGACTGGATCCCTTCTCCCTTGGCATGTGCTGTCTCTTTTAGACTTCTGAGTCCCATTGTAGGGGCTCATGGATTCATGCCTTCTCCTTTCCTGGGGTTCCCAGCTCCACGGGGAGTGGTCCCAAGGCTGTGCCCTGCAGGTGGCCCAGGCCCCAGTGCCCTCCTGCTCTGCAGCAGCCTCCTGCTTACCTCCCAATTCCCTGGCAGACACAGTAGTGAGATTATCGTAATGATGTCCGACAAGCCAGTATCAGGAATTATGCTGATAAATCTAAACAGACAGCTTAGAAAAAAAAAACCCTAAACAAAAAAACACAACCGCAACTGAACCCAGGCCTGTAATTTAATACAAGGTTATTAGCCTGGCCATCAGAGAACAGAGCTCTTGTATCCTGCAGTCTTGAGTCTTCTCCATCCCTGGCTCTGCCTTGAGAAATGGCCTCTTGACATAACAAAATACTTTAGCCAGATTTTTGGCTTGCTCGCAGTGGTGGAGTCTCCTTGGCAATTGCTGGGCCTGGTTTGGGGGTTCAGACCCAGGGAGGAGTGGAAGACTCCAATGACAGCAGGCTGCCTTCATCCCTGCAGTGTGCAGCAACCTGGTACCATTGCCAGCCCATGCTGGGCTCTTCTTCCCAGGGTAAACTTCAGTGGGCAGAGACTGGGGAGCCGGAGTGAGAGTTGGGGTAGATTCACATGCGGGGGGTGTGAATGCCAGGGGACTGCCCGAGGGATGAAGGCAAATAACACTCAGTGTTGTCCCTGCTCTGAGGCAGCCCGGTGATGGGGCAGGGCAAAGTGCGGGGAAGTGGAGGGCAGGAGCAGCATCTGTCTTGGGAAGGGAACAATATGCTGCGTTAAATGTTTCCTTGATGCAGCAGTTGCTAAGTGTTTTTCACCTGCTGTGGATTTTGCACACTCGCTGTGTTCCTCCTGGTTTTCTTCCCTGTGAAGGACACTGTAGATAGCATTTACACTGGTGGGTGCTCTATGTGAGGTAAATAAGTCTGTGGGGAGCATAAGTCCAAACGGGGATCTAAGCTAAGCTGCCTAAAGTGAGACACACATAGAGCTTTGTTCCCCAGCAGTGCCAGAAAGTACCTCAAACTGAGGAAAACATACTTTTTTGGATGATACATTTAAAACAGGGGGTGCACTTATAGCAGATATTTATTAGACTGCAAGTGTATCAGAAGGCAGGCCCCGCCAAGCCGGTCAGTGAATTAAATCTGATGGCAGTGTGATTGTGCTGCAGGCTCTCTGCCCCTGCAGTGGAGGAGCCTCAGGGGCTGCAGGGAAACCCCCAGAGAGACTTGGGTTTGCCTCGGTGCCCCAGTGCAGGGAGGCTGGCAAGCCACGAGGCAGATGGGCTGTGTGGTTCAGTGCCCATGTGGGGCTGGGGCTTATCTCCTCATCTGGGATGAGTTTCTCCTCCAGTGAGGGGCTACATGTACCAAAGGTGATCTCGGCTCTGTGGAGGCTTGCCAAGGTTTGGGGCTCCAGGAATCAGTGTCTCCTGCAGCCTTCCTCTCTTACTGCTCTGCAACAGTCTCTGGCACCTTCTGCAGAAACCACCAGCTTACAGAAATGGTTCGGACGAGAGTCCTGAGATGGAAGGTGTCAACAGGGCAGCTGAACCCAAAAGTTTTTGGAGGAGCAGCAGCAGCAGTTGGGCTCTTGCACCAGCCATTGGGCTGCTGGGGACCCTCTGCAGTGCCAGGGAGGGAACTCAACTGCCAGCAAGGGAACTGCTGGGTAAGTAAGCATGTGAGTTAGTGAATTAATGAATTAAATGAAGTAGTGAATTAGAAAATAAACCGATTAGACTAATCTATTAAAGGGGCTTGATCCTCTGGTTGTTTCTTCCCTGATGGCCAGGCAGCAAGCTGTGTGGGACAGTGCCTGGGAGAGGGTCCTTGGGAGCACACAGCTGGCTGACAGCAGCAGGCAGCTGCAGGCAGGCATGGGTTCCCTGCACACTGCCTGGCTCTGTAGGCTAGACCCAACCCACGGGCACAGTGGTCACGGGGAAGATGTGCTGTCTTCTGTGTCGCGTGGGAAATGGTAGGGGAACAGTGCAAGCTTACATTCCCACTCCTTTCTCCTCCTATTTAATCCCCTCCTTTTTTTTTTTTTTTTTTAATAATAGATTTAAGTGATTCAGAAGCACTTTCCCTCTTCCATTATCCAGAAAGCAAATAAGAGTTGCGAGAGTGGGGACTGCAACGAAACAATTATATTGAAGCATTTGAAGTTGTGCTTATATGGCAAATGTGACAAAACTGAGCACAACCTTAAAATAGCAACAGCAATCTTTTAAAACACAAAAAGCAGATGATTATTGACTGAAGAGATTGCAGTGCACCAGGCTGGGTGCAGGTTGTTGTGTTTAACTCTCTCCAGCAGTGCCACAGTGGGCACAGGCTGCGCCTGCCCACCTGCTTTTATGAGCTCGAGCAATTGGCAGTGCCCAACAGCCAGCTTTCCAAGGGCTAGCATCAGGTGTCATGTCTGTTTTGCCTGCCATACCCCTTCACTTGATTTAAGGCACCAATATTTGCAGTCAAGCTGAGAGTGCAAGTGTCTGGTGCTCCCCCTGGTATTTCAAGGATGCTCAAGGATGCTCATTTCAAGGTTGTGAAACAGCCAGGTGTGGAAGGATGGCTTTCTGTATTAGTCAGAATTCTTTTTCATGCTCACCTGGTGTACTTGCATGGGCCAGAGTGGCTTTCCTGGCTGTGTGCTGCCAGTGACCACAGGGTGAGGGGGAGCTGCTGGTGCTATTGTCACCCCAGCCACTGGGGCTGCACCTGCTGCATGGCTAAACATAGTGACCCACTCTCTGGGACTGTGGCTCTGGCATCCTTTACTGGTGCTAAAAATGACGTTTTCCAAATAATCAAAGAATCTTTCATTACCCTGTCTCTCCAAGCAGCCTCAGAGGCTGGGAAACAGTTGAGCACTAAGTGATGTGCCTAATGCGAGTTCAGCATTGGTATTTTGTTCCTCTGTCTCCAGTTAAGGCATGCCATGAAGCATGAGAAGATGTAGCTGCAGACGACTCCTGGGGGCCTGGCTGAGGTAGTGGAGCATGGTTGGGTGCCTTCAGTCGCCTCCTCTCAGGAAGGCTGCAGCAGACCTCCTCCACCTTGACTTTGTAAGTCGTCCTGCCCTGCTGCCCCACAGAATTGGTTGCTCTCTGCAGTGTGGTTTTGTCCCAGCATGATTTGGGATCTGGCTCACCTGACCTCCATGAGTGAATGCCCTCCCACAGAGCTCATGTCCTGACACTTGTGAGGTCCATTGTGCCTGATGCTGGCCTAGAAACAGCTGGAATGAGGGGGAAAGCTGTTTCCCTGGGTATGGTGGTTTATGGGGAAGAAGGTTTGTGCACATGCCATTCTGCACCTCCTTAGCTGTGAGAACAGTTGTGGGAGGCTCCAGGCAAATGTGGCCGGTGGGCAACATATATTTTGGACCTTTTAAACTGTCCCAAGCCCCTTTAAAAATGGGCCCTCCCATGCTCTTAGGCAAACTATTAGGAAAAAAGCACGTGACCACCAGGTGCTCTCATCTCTCCCATCTCCCACAGGGCTGATGCTGGCCCAGCAGAATGATCCATGTCCCCCGTGGGCTGTGTTTCACTCACCATGGAACACAGGGCAAGAGCCCACCCACAAGGGGCAATGCCCTGTTGCCTGCAGCCCTGGGCACAAGCAGGAAGGCTGAGTTACTGCCATGGTATTTAGATGGCTCTGTCCTGCCAGGCAATGCCAGCTCATGCCAGTGAGTGAAGGAACTGCATGCCCAGGGGCTCATCCTGCACCCTGTGTCTCCTTGTTTGGCCAAGAGCAGGCAGAACAGCTGCTTCTGCTCCGTGTGACACTTTATTGTACTCACCGACTGCTGAGTGAAGGTCTCACACCCGTTTCCCTCACTGTCGTCAGCTGCTTTTTCTCTCTGACTCTCCCCTTCTGAGATGGGTTTGTTTTGTTTTTGATCTGCTAGATAGGTTAGCGTTTATCACCAGGCTGACTACTAGAGGACTATTAAAAGTGATTTGCAATGTAAAAACTTTCATCATCAACCACATTTTCTTTAGACTAGGGTTGACTTCTATGAATATTAAAGCTGTGTAGATGGGTTCAGCAACTTTGTGGGAGTAAGTCTGTCGGAGGGAGGAGGACTGGCTGCCTGCACTGTGCTGGGAGAGGCAATCTGAATCCACCTGGGGGTAAAGGGATCTGGTGCCAGAGGGAGGGAAGTGGAGCGTGAAAGGGTGTGTCAGGTAGAAAGTGTGTCAGCGCTTTGAAGAATGACTGAAAGGAAAGGGAGCATCTGAGCATATGCAGTAATGCATCTCTCTATGAGCAGGATGGGAGGACAGGCTTGGGCCAGATGTGTTTGCTGGAGACTGGCAGGAACTGTCAGTCTAGGGGAGGTCTTATGGAGGGAGAGAGAAACCTGGCCAAAACTGATGGTGAGCAGGTTTGTCCCCAGCAGCATCCAGTGCTAGAGACATGTGTCTGAACAGGTACATGCCCCATGTGCTGCAGGGATGGATGGTAACTGCTTCTTTGCTTACAGAGTCCCTGCCATGAGTGTGAGGATGCAGGGACAGATCCCGTAAGTCCCCCAGCAGCCACAGCCTGACATTAATTTGTGTGCCAGGAGCTGGTGCTGGCTACTGCCAAGTCTGTTGCCTGTGTGAGTATAGTTACTAGGAGTCCACCAGGGATAATGGGTGGATGTTCCCAGGCTCATGAGGGAAGCAGTAGTAAAAGATCCATAACTGCCTTTTCTGCTCTTCAAACATATCCATCTCCTTAGCACCTGCTCAGTGGTGTAACCACTCTGCCTCGGGATTGCTGTGGATGAGAACTCTCACAAGCCAAGGTGGAACATCACGATGGTCACTCGTCAGTGGCCTCTGCATCTCCCACTTCAGAGACAGAGGTGACAGTAGTGGCTTTGTCTGTTTCTAGGTGTTTGTGGTGTCTTGGTGTGAGGCCAATTTTTGATATGGAGAAGCATGATGGAACATTGCCAGTTGGTAATGGAAGAGTAGCAATTGCTGATTAGACATCAGGCATAGCACAACATGGCTAAAAAGAAAACAGACAAAGAAGCCATCCAAAAATAGAGGCTGGAAATACAGTGATATAAAATGGGAGATGTGTGGAATGGCCAGCTCCAGGAGTATCCAAGGTCCTTACAAGGTTGGGATGCTTGGTTTTACTCCCACAGACCAAGCTGTGTCAGTTAAGCAGGATGGCAGAAGTCTCAGACTGTCATAGGTCATAATCTCAAAAGAGAGTAAGGAAGGCCCTTAATTTGGCTTAGGCCACTGAAGATGAAGTTAGCCTTTGGCTTCTTCCATGGAGAAACCATAAGTCACTCCTGTCCTCCCATAACAGCCTGTCACAACGTATTTGTCCAGTGGAGGGACTGGAGCTGGGGTCGGATTCTGGAGAGGATTTACTGATTTTAGTGACCAATGTCAACATAGCCTAAGAAGGAAGATGGTGTCACTTTGGTGACAACAAGCAGAGCTGGTGAAACTCTTGGGCATCCCACAAGCAGGAAATATGTGGCTATGTCAAGCCAAGGGAAGCAAGTGTTGTCTTTGACTGCAATCTGTATGGGGAGTTCAGACTTTCAAAAGCTCTGCTTTTGACTAATGAGTGCATAAAGCTATGTTAAGAGTTAGACTGTTGAAAAGTTTTGTATTCAATTTGGTTACACATTTTTATCACCATGACTGATGAGCTTTGGAAGAAAACTTCTCACTGTTCATTACAGTCTTTTGTCTATCTATGGGGAGTTGTAGTTTGAAACAAGAGGCCAATCAAATAACAAAACTCCAGTGCAATCAAGTTGTCTTTGAAACAGATATATCCTCAGTCTGATGAGTTCACCCAGAGCGTAACAAAGGTTTATTCACATTAAATTTTTTTTTTAGGAGGAGAGGAGGAGGAGGAGGAGAGGATAGTATTTATCTGAGGTCAAGGCTTTGGTGTAAGGCAAGAAACTTGAATTAACTGACTGGATTCTTTGACAGGTTTTGGTCAGTGACTGCAAAAACAGTGTGGGCAGATGTTAAGCTAACAAAAAAAGTCAGTGAAGCTTCATTGCACTCAGTGCAATTGCATGGCTCCACACCAGCTGACACTGGGAAAGCTTTTTGTTCCTCAAAGAAGGCAGGAAAGAAAACAAATACCAGTTGACTAAACTCAATTAAAAAATGCCAGAATGTGGCCTTGGATGACCAAAATAAAGGTAGTGTGTCTGTCTCACTGCTGTGACAAGGGGCTCTTGGTGTGCAAAGGCAGTAGCAGATGCAAAAGCCAAAGGGTTTTAGCCTTTTCAGGGTTCAAAGAAGCACCTGGAGCTGGAGATGTGTCACCAGAGAAAATTGTCTGAATTATCTTAACGATGTTCTCTCTGATGGAATTCAGAGATGTGTTGTCATCTTCAGTGAGAAGATACCAGTTTACAGGATCTTGGGAAGAGAGAGGTCCAATCCGTGAACTGGGCACATCTGACTAACCCTTTAGATGAGAAATTAACATGAAACACTGGGCTTTAGTGAAGTGCTACCTCTCAGAGCAAGACAACTAAGAGAAATGGGTGAGGAGTTGAAGGTTTGGATGGTAGGAACTCATCTGAGACTGTAAAGTAGGGATAAAGCGGGGCACTTATTTGTTTATGTGTATTTATGCATGTATGTGTGAGAGCGGAGCAGATGGGGAAGTGACACCCGTGTGTATCTGTGAGACAGTACAAGTGAGAGGCAGAGGGTGGGTGAGAGCTGCTCTAGGTATAAGCAGAGAGAAGAGTAAAGGTATACAGGGAAGAGAAGACAGAATTTTTTTTCCTTTTCCTTTGTTTCTGTGACACTTTCCATTACTACGAGGAAAGCAGAAAGCCAAACCTCTGGGACAGGCAGCTGTTTGTGGAACTGCGTGATGAAATTTTTCTTCTGAGTGAACACTCCGATCCCGAGCTTTAGTGACAGCCCAACACAGTTCACCGAGCCTCTCGAGTTTGCAGACGTGTGTGCCGGGGCTGTATTTTGGGGACTGGGCAGCTCGTCGAGGAGTCCCTTTGCCCGAGCTGTGCCGGGCCCCGCTCCTTCCCCTGGCCCCTCGCTGTCTCCCGCCGTGGGACGCCGGTGCTCCCGGCGCTGCCGGCTACAGCAGAGCGGGGCTTTTCCCCTCCGGAGGGTGCGGGGGTCAGCGGGGACACGACGCGCCGGCGGGAGCGGGCTGTCCTGGGAGCGCTGTCCGCGGTACTGCAGGAGCGCTCCCGCACAACATCTGCCCGCGGGGACGGGAGCGCACATCTGGGACGGGAGGGGAACGACGCCGTGGGGCTTGGCCGCGGGTCCTGACGTCGTGGTGCTCCCCCCGGCCCGACCCTGCCACGGTGGGTCTGCGAGTCGGCAAAGGGGGCGCACATCTGGGGGCGGCGCTTTTGGGGGCGACACATCTGGGAGCGGGGGAGGGCGGGGGCGGGGGGAGTGGGACAGGGCCGAGCCGGCAGCGCCGGGTCCTCCCCTCTCCCCGCCCCTCCGCCGCGCGCGGCGCCGCTGGAACCGAGAGCCGGGACCGGGAGCCGGGACCGAGAGCCGGGAGCGGAGCAGGGAGCCGGCCGGGCCATGCCAGCCGGAGCCCCGGGCGGCGCGGCGGCGCGGTGGCACCATGGCCACTGAGAACCGCTCGGCGCCCTGGGCTGGGCTGCCCGGTGAGTCGCTGCTCGGGGGCTCCGTGTGCGCGGGGCGGGCGCAGGGCATCCTCCGGAGAGTCCTGGCCGGGGGGTGTCGGCTCTAGGGTGCATGGGGAGGGTGGTGCGCGCCCCCGGGGGATGAGGCACCCGGGAATGGAGAGAGGTGTCTCTCTGCCAACTTTCCCTCCGGGAACCCCGGGCTGTCCTGCGGGTCGGGATCCTCGCATTGATTCGCTGCCCCGGGATGTGTGGAGCCGTGCGGTCCTGACAGGGCACCGAAGTGATGTCTGGCACCCCCTTTCCCTACTCCCATCCGATGCAACACCATCCTGGGCTCCCTCGTCGGATCCTCAGGTCCCTCCTGTCACCCAGGAAACGGCTCTCTCAGCATCCTGAGTCGGGTATATGAGGAGCCTCCAATCCCACGGGCAGCCACCCCTCCAAGCAGGGAACCCAGAATGGGGGCTATTTGCAACCCTGGTGCTTTCTCTGGGAAGGAGATGTTTCTGAGCAAGAAACTACCTGCGTGCTTTCTTTGCTTCCATCATTATTCCAACATGAATCCCAGAAGGGATGCAATCCCGTATCTTTTGGCTACTTTGTCCCCATGCTGTACAAACCCATCTGGCCCTTGTGGCCACCTCTCAGGACGTGACTAGGCAGAAGTTTTCCTTCTCTCTGCAGAGCCCTTTGCCAGGTTGGGCATTGCAAAGGAGTTAGATCTTATTCCCTCTCTTACTTTGTGTGGATCTCAACTTCCCTTTAGCCCTTTCTGGCCCTGATGCACCCTCACTGCTGGTAATGACAGAGCTGCACTGTGTTCTCATTTGGCCCATCATGGACATGGGTCAGGCAGCCACACCCTTCTTTTTTTCCTTAAGTAATGTCATTGGCCTCAAATCAGGAAACAATTCTTGTCATTTTTAAAAATAAAAGCAACAGTGGCTTTTGTTCTGACCTGCTTTCAACCCCTCTGATTGTGCTCTGAATGGATTTTTCTAGCTGGTCTTTGCAAAGCCAAGGCTAGAGAGATACTTCCCAACCTGAGGAGCAGCTAGGGTTCCCCTGTGCCTGCTGGTAATTGGGGTCTTCTTGGGCATTTGGAGGCTCCCTGCTTTGTCACAAGTGCCTCAAGCAACCTCTAATAGTGGTCTGGATTCTCCTGCCACAACCTGCAGAATGAGCAGAGGGGTTGGAAGGGTTGCTACCAATGTAGTTGGGTGGCTTGTTGATGATGGCAGTGTCTATCAAAATACTCAGATGCCAGGGTCCTAGAGCCAGGCTTTTGGTAAAACATCACCAGTCACAATGTGCATGTTGAAATCACAGGTGACAGCAAGATGCTTTTCGCTGTCATTACTGATGGGCATCACCTCCTGCTTCCTAACATTCTGACTTCTGCGATCTGAGCACCTGCTGCTGCTCTCCAGCCTGGACTAGGCCCCCAAGAGACATCCCAACAAAGAGCAGGGCATCCAGTGGAGATCCTGAGAATCAGCAACCCATCTGTGGTTCACCCTTCAGCCGGGTTGGTGGCCATCAGTCAGAGGCCTGGATGGGGAAGGTGGGGCTGGGAGCAGGTGTGTACAGTAGCCCACAGTTCTGGTGGGACCCAAGCCAATGTGCTCTTGCTCCAAGCTAGCAGCAGGTCTTCAGGTCTGCCAGACAGAGCGGCAGCAGCCCTGGGAGTGACCTGGTGAGTGGGCAGAGAAAAGCTGACTGGAGAAGGAGGAAGAGGGCTACAAGTAAAGCAGTTTGTTTATTCACACAAGGGGCATAGCCTCAGTGGGTCAGTCTGTTTTCTTTCAGAGAAGAGAAATGAACTGAAATGATTAATTAATGCTGTGATCCAATTACTCTGAGTTTGCAGAAGGAGTATGGTTTTTCTCTTTTAACTGTCCCCACGAGCATCCTATTGATGTCAGGTTTTGTCATGGCTGGGGTTTTGTTGTTTTGTTTTTTAAATTTAAATGACAAACATCTCCTTAGGGAAACAAAAACAAAAAAACAAAAAAACTCCAACCAAACAAAAAAAACTTCCAAAAAGAGAGAGAGAAAGAAAAAAGGCAACAGCAGGAAATAAAAATAGTGACACCAGGAGGAGCAGCTGACGAAGAGCGGTCCCTAGCACACCTTTGCATGGAGCCCTTCTCTGCCTGCCCTGCTGAGACCTGACCAGCAGCAGGCACAGAGGTGAAGAGGTTTGGTGAGCACCCAGCCGAGGTGGCAGACACAGCTCTGCAAAGGCAGTGGCAAGAGCAGTAGTGAGAGGAGAGGGAAATGGAGGTTGTTTTTAAGGGACTGCTGCCTTCTGCACAAACACAGCTCCTCTTTCTGCATGCACAGACACGCAGCAAGAGTTTCATGTGCATGAGCTGACCCCTTCTCCTTGGCATGCTAAATCAGGGCTTTGATGGGCATCTTCTGGAGCAGTGGGCATTGTTCCTGAGCCAGTTGCTTCTCAGCCTGACATAGGTCTATGCCCTTGTTGCTCTCCAGTAAGCCAAGCGAGGAGGTTTGCTTTGCATTTCAGCATCCATTCTGGGCTGACTCTACAACTGCATATTTAAAAGACATGTTTTGGGGAGATATGAGAGTATGGGGCCTGGCACAGTGAAGACATGGAAGTTTTTGACCAGATCATTCCCATCTATTTCCTACCCTCTCTTCTACCTATCCCAGCATCCCCTGCTGACTGCTCCTTAGCCTGCCTGAGCACCATAAATGTGTCAGGTGCCAGTGGTAAGGCAGGGCTCTGCACCCAGGCAGTGATTGGAACTATCATCTGAAGGATTCTGGTGACCAGTCAGAAAACAGACACCAGTTTCTAGGAAGACTCATGCACTTTCCTACCCAGGACCCCCAGTAGGCCAGGCAATGTGTATCTTAATGGGTGGCTGTTATCTAACTCATAGCCAAGTTGGAGGAGTGTGCCAGCCTTGACTGTCCCTGAGAGCACCACCCACCACAACACCCCTTTAGCACGCTAGACGCAGCAAAGTCTTGCTGCATCCAGACCCTTGAACCTTTGCCCTACGTTCAGACCAATTCATTTGCTGAAGCTCCAAGGAGGAGTTAGGCAGTTCCTGGAGAAATGAATTTTGGGCAAGTGTTCCCCAGTATGGGGCATGCTGGCCCACTACACCAGTATTTTTCTACTGCAGGAGCACAGGGCAAGGTGTCTCATCTATGAACACCCACCCTGATGCTTAGAAGCAGACTTTTAGCAGCAGACATACAACCAGTCCTTGTCCCCTCCACTAGGGACACCTGGGCATCCTCACTCTATGTGTGTTGGCATCTGTTCCCACCTTCCCCGTGGATCAATGCACTGGTCCTCTTGGGACTTGACTCTGTGCCAGGACAACATCACTTGACCTGTCTTCAGACCCTGAGTCCCCTGGCACAATGAGAATGAGCAAATGAGACTCTGCTGGAGATGCTCCCCAGCCCAACCCCTTGCGTGCTGGGCACAGCTGCTCACACCTTCACCCGAGGGTTGCTCCCGGGACCCTCCTGAGATGCCTTTAGCCCTGAGGCTGCACAGCACTGAGGAGGAACTCCAACAAAGCCTCACTTTATACCTTGCATGATGTAAGTTTGCTGAGAAAATAAACATCACCAATCTGTCCAAGCCTACAAATGCAGTGGCTGCAGGCACGGAGCCTTGTCCCTCTGACCATCCCCAGTACCATTGCTGGAGGTACTGAAAAGCAGAGCTATGGGAGTGGCACTGTCCCTTTTGCCTTACCATGACCCTGTTCCCATCTCCCTATAAGGTCCTGTGCAGTGTGAGCTCCAGTCCCACTCAGTGCGTGAGGCAGTGGCAGAGAGGCCCAAGTGCCCTGTACCCTTCCCACCCCCCTGCACCAGCGCCAGGCAGACTGAGCTGTGCAGCTGCAGAGCAACCCCTCCCACCCCAGGCACTGTTTCTGTGACTCAGAGCTGGAGAGGGACATGGGGAACCATAGCATCCTTTACTTGTATTCAAGAGCCTAGAAGAGGAGTTTCATCCTAGGTCAGCTGATGAAGGAAGGGCAGCAGCTGGGAAGTTTGTCCTTTAAAGGCAGGACTCAGTGTAAACCATGGAGCTCCTCATGGGCAGCAGGCTCGGCCAGAGCTATCACTGCATTACTGAGTTATCAGGGCTGGCTGTGCACTTCTTGCCAAGAAAACCAGGCAGAGAAACAGCCCCTCTGGTACCACAACTGCTATTAAATCTAGTGTATTTTATAGCACCTTGCACCTTGGCAGAGGAGATAGCAGGGTCTGGCACCAGGTACCTCAGCTGGAGGTGAAATGTCATCTGCAGGTTTAAGGTTCATGGCGAAGTTGATTTGCATTGGCCAGTTAATGGGTTAATGTCTTCAGGCTCTTTAAGTAGGATTGATTTTATTTGTCTATGGGAAACTCAGAGCTCCACTTGTGCAACACTGAGGTCTGAAAACATCACTCTGCAAACAGTGTTCTGGTCCCTCACGTCCGCTCCAGGTCATGGGGCACCTCTCTAGAGGCATGCATGGCGCCGTGCTTTGCTGGCCCTTCACTTCCAGACCCTCCCGATGTTGATGTTAGCTCCCAAGTGTTGTGGGCTGACTCTTCTGAGGAGGGAAAAAGATCCTGAAAAGATCTTTGCATGACTGAGGTGGGAAGGGGCTTCTCTAGTGCCTCTGGGTTAGTTTGGATCCTTGCTCTGCTGGCAGTTACATCATGTGCAGTCCCAGCTAAAGCCAAAAAAGTGCACGCCTGTGTGCAGAGAGGAGTGGAAAGTAATGGAACTGTTTAGGCATCAGCCTTTGCCTGACAACAGGCATGAGTTGCCTGGCCTTGGACCAGTCTTTCTCTAGCACATTGGTCTCTATACTGCTCAGATCACCCACCAAGCCCATGGTGATGCTCAACTTATGAAGTCACAGGCAATGAGGTGGCTAAAACCCCAACCCAGTGCTGAGGAATGTTGTCTGCAATGTTAATATGAGGCCAGGACAGGCTGGGGACCACCATCCTGCCATGAGAGGGGTGACTCTCAGGCAGAGCTGGGCTGTCTGAGCCAGAGCTGCAGTCCACAAAGGTGTCCAGTTCCAGCATGGCTCCTGCTCTACCCAGCTAGGATTTGGTGCGAGCCTCCAGGAAAGGCAGTGGGGAGAGATTTGCAGGCAATGTCTCTGTGTGAGGTCTCTCCTTCTTAGAAGATTTTCCTAGGACTTTTCTGCAGGGGAGATATGTAATTGGTCACTGGCAACCTGAAAATATTCCCACCTCCTTCCTCTTCTTTCCTCTGCTCTGCTGTTGTCACTAGGGATGGAGACTTCCTACCTGCTCTCCTCCTCTGGCACCCACACTTCCCATTCTGTTAGTCCATGCCCTAGGCTCTACTGCCCACCTTCTTCTGCAGCTCCTCTCCTTCACTCTGTCCCTTCACTCAGGCATCACCTCCAACTCCAAACCATCTGGCAGGCCTTGTGGCCAAGTGGGGTCTCATGTATTCGTTCCTTTTTTATTCACACCTCAAAGACACCCGTCTGCTATCTGCCCTCAAGAGTAGGGCTCTCCTCTCTCACATGCATATCCATCCAGCAGGGTCCTTGCTCTTGCCCGATTTTCTGTGCTTGGCTCAGGGCATCAGCTCTCTTTTCTATCACCCATTGCTCAGGTGGTTCATTTATCCTCTCAAAGCCCCACAGAGCCTCACTCTGCTCCATGGGGCAAGGGGCTCTCATTTACATCATCAGGTCTTTAAAATTTCAGATGAGCTGCTTAGTGTTTGCTCCCTGCAGTGCCTCAGCTCTGGGATGAGTTAGAGGGAAACATGTTCTCCCTGCCCTCCTGACGCTGATGCTCTGCCAGAGCAACACTGCAACCCTGACTGAGCTGCATCCCTACCCTACAGCTCATGGGAACCCTGGAGGGACAAGGAGGGTGAGTGCGGGGTGCTGGGGTTCTTTGCATGGGGGCCAGCCCCTGCCTTATTCAACACTAGCCCTGGCTCCTGTGGTGGGGCTGAGGGATCTGATGCCCCAGGTAGACGGTGGGGACCTGGTGTGTGTGACCATGGCTGTGCGGGGCAGTGCCAGGGTGAGGGGGCTTCCCCAAGATGTGGGTCAGTCCTTTCCCCTTGCTGTCCCCAGGCAAGGCCTGTCCTTTGGGCAGGAGGAGCTGGTCTTCTAAGCAAACAGATCTGGGGTCTTACAACTCCCAGCCCTCTATCCCCCAGTCCTTCCTCCACCACTGTCTCTCCCACAGGCATCTGATCCCAGCCACTAACCTCTCCCTGGGGAGAGTCCAGATAATCCAGGCAGTCACTTGTCACTGTAATCCTCTGTCTCTCCCTCCTTTCTCTCTGCTGGCTCATCCCGAAGCCCTTCCTGGCGGTGGGACCTGTAGCTGCAGGGTTATTTCTGTTGCGCTGCCTTGAAACAGCTGGGTTCTGTTAAAGCTTCAGCCCAGGCACATAAAAGAACGTGAGCATCTCTCTGAGGCAGAGAGCATTAATGCAGTGGATAGGAGGGGAAAACTGTGGCTTCAGCCCAGCCTCAGCTGGAAGACCAGCACCTCCGTGGCTCAGCTGAGCTCTGCTGCCAGCTGGGAGCCGCAGCCCTGGGGCGGTCAAGGAGGAGGGCACTCAGGGGAGGGCACTGTGTGCCCCTCGGGCCCCGCTGTGGGATGCTGCTGTGCTGAGCCTTCTCCCCCGTGATGTTACCCATTGGAGCCAGCGCAGGCGTGGGAGCTGCTGGGGAGCTGCTGGTGCCTGGGAGCTGCAGGCTGAGCACTGCCGGGTAAGGCTGGACTTTGGCTTGCATGGCATTTGCCATGCACACTTGCTAGCAGTGCTCCACTGATAGGTTATTTATTTGGCCTAATAATTGGGTGACAGATGGTTAATTAATTGTCAGAGTGACCAGTGTGCTGGTAGGCTATTTATAGGAGTAATTTTCGATCACTTTTTTAAAAACACTTTTTAATGGGCTTGCTTCTTGTCTGGTAATGCTGTGGATAGATGGCTGCGTATGACACAGGCACACTAGGGATACAGGCAAGAGTTGGAGGGCTGTTTTGGGCAGGTGGTGCAACTGTGCCAGCTGTAGGATGCTGGTGAACCTGATGGGCTGGGTGCTACCTACATGAGTAGCTCACAAGCCGTGGCTCTGACCTGCAAGAGCTTCTCATAGCCAACTGCATGTCACCTTGGATGCGGCGTCTGTTTTACTCTGAAACACAGCAATAACCACAGAGTTACAAGCAGCAGTGAAGGCAGGGGAGCTCCTGTCATCCATGGGGTGGGTAGTGATGTTACACAACTGCAACCGTGCCTTCTGGGCCCAGACATAGTGAATTTTCAAAGCCTGATGCACAAACATGTGTCAAGCACAGGAGTGTTCTCCGGCCCCGTCACCTTCCCCTGAAAGCTGCCTGCTCCTGTGCCACTGAGCTCACTTGTGGGGATAGAGGAATTTGCTTTGCCTCATGAGGACCAGTTGAATAGCAGAGGAAGAAAGAGGAATAAATTATTCAATGGAAAAATAAAATGCCCAGAACCACTCCATATGTTATTGATAAGAAACAATTTCTGTGTTATGCTGTCTCAGATCAGCCCTGGAGCAGGATAGGGACTTCAGAGGTCCATCAACCCTTGCTGTGCCAGAGGGATGAAAGCACAGCCACCAGCTGGAGCCAGAAAGGCAGGGGGAGACCTGTCATTTTAACACAACATCTGACCTCTCATCTCCTCTCTGTTTTTCTGGTTGTTTATTACTTTCATCACTCTCTATGCAAAGGCACAGAAGTAGCCTGACACCAACCCACCCTGGCAGGCACAGGGCTTCCCCTTGGTCCGCTCCTGTGTATTATATTTCTAAGGTGCCTGTTCACAGTATCTAGGAACTCTGTTGTCGCTCTCTGAGGGGTGCGAATCTGTCAACCAGAACAATCCTTCACTAGCTGTAAACTGGTGCCATGACTCAGGAGCTAATTAACAGCTATTAGATAATGCAATTTACACCACAAACTGTCACTCCTTTCTAAGTAACCCCTGTTCTTTGTGGGCACGAGCCATAAATGCTCAGCATCTATCTCCTCCTTTTTCTCTTTCCTCTCCTCCTTGTGATGGCTGCACTAACTACCCAGCCCCACATCACATCAGCAGTTTGACATAACATAGCTAATCCCATTAAAATTTTCACCCTCTTGGCACTTTCAGGTAGGCCAAGACAAGCAAAAGGGCTGCAGTGGGGCTGGCCCAGTTCTTTCCACCTGTGACACCAAAGGTGATATTTTCTGGCCCAACCTTCTACACTCAGGCATAGCAGGGGGTGATATGTGCCTTCTGGGATGTGCCTGTGGTGGAAGGGGGCCAGCTTCCCTTCTTTCTGGAGACTGGCAGCATTCAGAGCCTGACAAAATCCATCCATCCAGGATCTGGCAGCCACAGGCACCCCATCCTGTCCCCGGCCCTGAGGTCTCTTCAGTTTTGCTGTTGCTCCAAACCCATGCAGATCAAAGGCTCATCTCCTCTGGGAGCAGGTCGCACTCATAAGCAAGCATCTGTTAAAGTAAGAGTTCCACTAATTCTTCTCCTTCCTCTGTTAACATCTTCCTCCCCAGGTTGGTTTGTGAGTATGGGGCTTGTTTTATGGTGGAGATGCTTTTGGAGCACGCTGGGTGTGCATAGCCCTGATCATTCCCAGAGACCTTGCTTCAAGCCACATGGGGACCAGATGTGATTCTGGCTGCTTCCCCCAGCATTAAGGTTGAGGCTGGGATGGAGGCAGTGTTGAAACAGGAAGGGGCAAGACTGGTGGTGACATGATGGACAGGGGCTGTGGAGGGGAAGAAGGAGGCTGTGCAGCACAGGGGAGAGAGGCAGGGAACACTAGAACAGTAGAGCTGTTTGTTTCAGGAGCTCATCCCACAGCTTCAGTTGCCACCATCACACGGGCATGTATAAATACCAGCTTCTCCCACTGCCTTTGCCATGCTGGTGGGGAGGGTGGCCAGCTCTTCCACACAGGGAGCAATGGAGGCAGGAGGGAGTTAAAACCTCCATCCCACACGAATTGAGTGCCCAGCAGGTGCTCAGTCACTCACTGCACCCAATAGAGAACCAGAGTCCAGCTAATGCAGACTTTTTGGGTACACGATGATCATCAGCAGTTCATGATGGGGCTTTCACCTTTCCTACCTGGCAACAGGCTCTAAATCAGTTTGCAGGAGCTGGCAGTCTGGGAAGGCTTGCTGGAGTGGCATGTGAGGGGTGCAGCAAGGAAATAACAGAAGCTTTCTGCTGTGTCCTTGGATGTCACCTTGTGACCAAGAAGGAGTGGCCAGCACTGGTTTTGCTCACTTGATCTGGACCTGTCTCCTCACCCAAAAGCGGTGGCACCCACGATTTCAGGCAGCAATGGGGACCCTGCTGTGCAAAGCATGCCCCAAAAGAGTTGGACCCCACCCAAATCACAGCCTTCTCTATTTGGGTCTGTGGGCTTACCTGTGCCATTACTTGCAATATGCTGTGTAGGAAGGGGGAGGTGTTTCCCTATCTTGGTCACAAAATTGCTGAGCACTACAGCAGCCACAGACACCCTTAGACCAAAAGATGATCTTGGTGAAGAGTTGGAGGCTCCTTAGTGACTTTGGTGGAAAGGAGAAAGCCAGCCATAAATCACTGCCAAAAGTCTGAGGGATTTTGCTGTAGCTGGCTGGTGCAAGCAAGTGTGGGAAAGCACCCATGGAGCACGGCAGACAGGATGGTGTGTGCAGGCTTAAAAGCCAATTGGTGTCACAGGTAGGAGCCTCAGCTCCAGGGGCCCTTCTGAAGTGATCTCTGGGCTTTGTCAAGGCTAGGTCTCCTCCCTGTCTGTGCTGTCATCATGAAGGTGGGGGGCAAAGGGGGATGGAGTCAGTGAGGGTTATGTGGGATAAGGGGAACATGACAGGTGGGAAAGGAGAATTGTGCTCCTGGAGGTGCGGGCAGTGAGAGCTGGGCACTGGGAACGTACAGGAGATATTTAGTGGGGAGACCCCAAGGCCTGGAGAGGTTCCTTGGTGTCTGGGGGCTTCACAGCTTTGGGAACAATGATGTGGCTGGCATGAGGGTGGAGATGGAGTCACACTGGTGAGTTTCTTGCATCTCCACAGCTCTCTTGGGTGCTTTGTCTATCTTCAGACACATCATGCAAATGCAGACAGACCTGTCACTGCCCGAGGGCTGTGTCTCTACCCAGACCTTCCCACACAGCCTGGATGCACTCCGTGTCAAAGGCAAATGGCAGAATCTATCCCCAGTGCCCTTGTAGGCATGATGCATGGCTTGGTCAGCTGCTCTGAGACTTAACAAATTTGAGGCATCCTTGGCCTTGTCCTAGCTCTGGACTGAACTGCCTGCCCTGCTCAGGAAAGCAAAGAGAGTGCAGAGCTGTACCGGTGAATTCAGAGAGGCGTCATGGGCAGAATAGTCAGACAGTGGGATGAAGAGAGCAGAAGATGGGGAAAGAAGGGATGCCCAGTGGGCTGGGTCATGGCAGAGAAGAGCCAGGGAATCTGAGAGGGTGAGAGGTGTACACATCTTCCAGCTTGTATGTTTTGCTGTATGTCTGTGTCGTATGTATCTTCACACCTTTAAGCAGTTTCACTCCCCCTCCTTCCCTCTCAGGGAGGATTGCTTTATTTTTGCTGTTCCTTTAAGGTTCATTTTCAAAATACCCGTTTAAGCTCTCCACCCTGAGGCTGCTGTTGCCTCTGCCTCATCACACCAGTTTGCAGCATGACCTCTGGGTGGCATCAAAGCGCACTCGTCAGCCTTTTCTCCTTGTTTTGTGACCTGTACAGTTTTCTGGAGGCGGTTGAGATGGACTTTTCTTACTTTGGGCAACTGAGAACACAAGTCCCTGTAAAGGCTGATAATTAATTAGATGCACTTAGAAGAGGATGCTGGTTCATGAACAAAAGCAAGAAAAGTGAAACCCTCATTTTAGCAGAAACAGTGAAAAGGTTTCTTTTCAAGATTTTCAGATTCTTCTTGGAAGAGCTAGGGTAGATGTCTGGATGATTGCTATCTTGTCTGATCAGTTTGATTAGCTGTTACAAGAATGACAGTTAAATCTCCCCATCTCACCAAAGTGAAGAAATTAAAACTCATTTCAATTGTACTGAAACCAACCCCCAAACTGCCATGATTATATATTTCTAAGCAATTTTATACACTTATCACCTCTTCTGACATCCCTGGCAGGGTGCCCAGGAAGGATGGCAGCAGAAACCTCTTTCCCTCTCCCTTGATGCATCCCTTGTACTTAGAGCTGGGTGCAAAGCTGGGCAATGTCACTAGGCTTTATCTCCCTGTTGGTATCTGGAATTTAGCATCTACCAAAGGGTACTCCTTTGTTTTCCAAGCATTTTCTCTTCATGAACCACATATAACAGGCTCAGAAGATAATGGTAGAGTTATTTCGTTGTCCCTCACTCACTTCTCTCCCCTGCACCTGTAAGAAAAGCTCTGCCACTATCGTGTCTGTAGCCTTGCTAATGCAGAAGCTGCCTGATGGCTACATTTGTCCCTGGCTTTAGAATCTCTGCAGCCATGTTTCCATTTAATTACACCTGCATCTCTTTAGAAAGTGGTTATATTAAAACCTTGGCTGTTTGCTGATGGCAGAAATCTCCTACCTTCACAACAAACCAAAGACAAGGGTATTCCTTTTAAAATACTTAAAACAGATGAACTAATCCCAAAGCTTGCCAGACCCTGTGTGGAAGAGCCATGTGTTAATAGCATGTTTAAACACTTAGCAAAATTAGCTTCAGGAGTCCCAGACATTGGGAACCAGCACCTACACCAGCTTGCAGAGACACTTGTGCCAAGGGTTCCCACTCTGTGGACACTCACACACTTGCTGGCTCCCACTGTGTTCCCAACAGCAGCGCTCAGGGGGCTGGATGGGCTCCATGGCAGGACCCTTGTCCCCGGCACCAGGCAGACCTTCTGGAGAGGCTGCCCTGCCAGACTGGTGGGTCAGGATGCCCTCAGCATCCCGGGTGAGGCTGGTGAGGGCCCAGCATGTTTTGGTGGCCTGGGTGGTGGGGACAGGCAGGTCAAATGGGGAGCTCTTCTGTCTAGTCCATCTCCCTCAGCACCTCTGCTTTTTGTTCACCTTCCAAGAAATTCCCTTTCATTCCAACACAGCAGTTTTAGTCTATTGATATTTTTTATGGTCCATTGTACTCTTACCTTGGGAAGTTAACCACAGACGTCTTGGTTTGGATGAAGGCAGTCTTTCTGTCCGTAATTCTTACCACCTTTCATAAATAATTCTGTGTATCATGCTGAGATGTCTGACTTCACCTGTACATTTCTATGGCTGAGGTGGCATGCAGTGTGATATGGGACTGGGGTGAGGGGTCACCACTTCCTGGCGTCACTGACTGATGGCACTCATGCAACTCCCTCCCCCTGTGCCTGCTGGATCTGTGCTGTGAACTGGGTCAAGCCAAATTACTTGTTTTCAGCCTTGCTTGGCTTCTGCTTGATCAGCATCCAAGCTGCATCAGACCTTTGTCAGGGCCACCTCTGTAGGACGGGTTGGTGTCCCAGATAAGATGTTCTGTGACTCACACAAACTCCATGGGTCTGAAGCTGTAGTGTAACTTGCTGTTTTCCTTGTCTCAGATTTCATCTTCCAGAAGGAGCTGTTTGCTGCCAGAGACACAGGTGAGCTGAGCGGACCATGGCACGAGCTTTGTGGGTTAGCCCTCTCTTGGGGAGTGCTCTGGGGAGGTCAGCAGGACATGCCTGAGGCACACCATAAACCTGCTTTCATCCCTGAGGAACGGCACTGGCTCCATGCCATACTGTTCTAGCAGCGAGTGCTCTATGTGCATCACTGCTGGGCTCTGCATCCCCCTTTCCCTGCAGCCTCTCTTTGTGCCTCTCCAGAGCACATGAGGTCTGCCCTCCTGCTGGGATGCAGTTCCTGGCCCTGCAAGAAAGGACTATCACACCCTGAACAAAGGCCTGTCCCTAGCCCTGTCCTTGCTTGTCTCGCTGCAGCCTGTGTGCCTCCTCTTCTGCTAAATAGGGGCACAAAAAAGTGTCTCCAGAGAACTCCTGGGGGAAGGTTGCAGAGGCAGAGAGAAGACCAGGAATGCTGTGAGATCTTTGAGCACTATCCAAGAGCAGCAATGGCCTGGGAAACTGAGGAGGCAGCAAATGCTACCAGCAGAGGCTGGCATGTCTGATGTTCTCCCTTTCTGTCCCCATTCCCCTTGCAGACTCCATGCACAACCTCTCTTCTCAGCCCGGGCAGGCAAAGATGGCCAATCTGACATATGACAACTTCACCCTGGGCAACCGCTCTGAGGTGGCCATCCAGCCTCCCACCAACTACAAGACAGTGGAGCTGGTTTTCATCGCCACAGTCACCGGCTCGCTCAGCCTTGTCACCGTGGTGGGGAACATCCTGGTGATGCTCTCCATCAAGGTGAACCGCCAGCTCCAGACTGTCAACAACTACTTCCTCTTCAGCCTGGCCTGCGCAGACCTTATCATTGGGGTCTTCTCCATGAACCTCTACACGGTCTACATCATCAAAGGCTACTGGCCGCTGGGGGCCGTGGTGTGCGACCTGTGGCTGGCTCTGGACTATGTGGTGAGCAATGCCTCTGTCATGAACCTGCTCATCATCAGTTTTGACCGGTACTTCTGTGTCACCAAGCCCCTGACATACCCAGCCAGGAGGACCACCAAGATGGCAGGACTGATGATTGCAGCTGCATGGATATTGTCCTTCATTCTCTGGGCCCCTGCCATCTTGTTCTGGCAGTTCATTGTGGGTAAGAGGACAGTCCCTGAGAGGGAATGTTACATCCAGTTCCTCTCCAACCCAGCGGTGACCTTTGGCACGGCCATTGCTGCTTTCTACCTGCCAGTGGTCATCATGACGGTGTTGTACATCCACATCTCCCTGGCCAGTAGAAGCAGGGTGAGGAGACACAAGCCTGAAAGCAGGAAAGAGAGGAAAACCAAGTCCCTCAGGTTCCTCAAGGGCCCTCTGATCAAACAAAACAACAATAACTCTCCCAAAAGGGCCATGGAGGTGAAGGAGGAGGTGAGGAATGGGAAAGTGGATGACCAGCCATCTGCACAGACAGAGGCCACTGGCCATCAGGAGGAGAAGGAGACATCTAATGAATCCAGCACTGTCAGCATGACCCAGACCACAAAAGACAAGCCCACAGCAGAAATCTTACCAGCAGGACAAGGACAGAGCCCATCCCACCCACGGGTAAACCCAACTTCCAAGTGGTCCAAGATTAAGATCGTCACCAAGCAGACTGGGACTGAATGTGTCACCGCCATTGAGATCGTCCCAGCTAAGGCAGGAGCCTCTAACCACAACTCCCTGGCCAACAGCCGCCCAGCCAATGTTGCCAGGAAGTTTGCTAGCATTGCCAGAAGCCAAGTACGGAAGAAGCGCCAGATGGCAGCCCGAGAGAAGAAAGTCACCCGCACCATATTTGCTATCCTGCTAGCCTTCATACTCACATGGACTCCATACAATGTGATGGTCCTCATTAACACCTTCTGTGAGACCTGCGTACCTGAAACAGTGTGGTCCATCGGCTACTGGCTCTGCTATGTCAACAGCACCATCAACCCAGCCTGCTATGCCCTCTGCAATGCCACTTTCAAGAAAACCTTCAAGCACCTTCTCATGTGCCAGTACAGGAACATTGGCACAGCCAGATAAACTGCCACTCAGGGACCACTTCAGTAACATTATGGAAGCCCTTCCCTTTGCCTCCTTTGCCAGCGGGGGTTCCTCTGCGTCCCACTCACAACAGTGCAGACTGTGCAGTGATGGCAGATGATGCCCTTCATCCAGTGCTGACAAAGACCCAAGGCACCTCTGAGCTGCAGGTCCTTCCAGTCACCTTGGACCTGGGGACTAGCCTGGAGAGCCAGGAAGAAAGCCAGAGGCAAGAGGAGATGTGGTCACCAGGAGCCCTTCTCAGCTCCATGCTCTTGAGATTGGCCAAATGGCATCAGTGTCACTCCTAAGACTGGATGCACCTTCTCTCCTGGCTGACTGTCTCCAGGGCACCAGAGCTTGTCTGCATGCAGACGGGCTAATGCTGGATGCTTTCAGTGGGCCTTTTAAGTGTTTATTACCCAAGAAATGAAAGAAACCAGGGTCCAACACTTGCTAGACATCTTGGACCAGGGTGGCTTGGTCATGCTAATGGGGAGGCCTGCTGGCCCAGCCAGGCCCCCTCCCAAGGCAGGCAAGACTGCACCCTAACATGTGGCAAGCTCCTTCCTTTCTCTTGAGAGTGCCATCAGACATCCTCACACAGGGACCCAGGGCAGCATTTTTCCCTGGACTTTGGCTCTGCTCTCCTCTCCTTGCCCTCCCTGCCCTCAGCCAGCAATTGGCTGGACAGACAAATCAAGCATCTCACTCATGGGTGAGGAGTGTGAAACCCAGTCACCTCCTACAATGATGGAAACTAAAATTGCACAGGAAAGCAGCGGTGTGGTGCAGGAGTTAGCTCCACAGCCCTGGGGAACATGGCCCCTGAGAAGTGGGCAGCAGTGACCATGAAAATAAGTGTCCTTGGGTGGGACAGCAGGCACCTGGAGGTCTTGGAGGCAGGTGGGTGGGAAGGGAATTTACAATGTGGCCAAATTGCCCTGTGTCTCATCTGGATCATGAGCGGGTCCCCTCTCCCCATGGTGGGAGGCCTGGTGCATGGTCTCTGGAGTTGAAAGATGATGGCAGTAGCTCCCAGCCCCACTCCTGCCCTGGGTGCAGGGGGATGCTCCAGAAAGGTTGAAGGAGCCAGTTGCTGAGCTTTGTAAATGGATGTGACACTGTCGTGGGTGTAGTGGCGGAGCCCTCAGCATGCAGGCTTCAGCCAGTGTCTCCAGCCTCCTCCCTGCCCAGCTGTGTGTGCACTCCAGATCATCCCGGGGCTGCTCCTCAGCTTCTCCTAGAACCAAGTTTCTGCAAGCCTTGGTGGACACAGCCAGGTGCAGGCAAGGGATGGGACAGGGCCACTCTAGCACTGGCAAACTCCATGTCCATATGTCTTTACCATCCTCACACCAGGATGCTGCTGTGCAACCTGGAGGAAGTCTGCCCCAACCTCTCCACCACTGCCTTTAGGATAATTCACACAGGGGTGCTCAAAACGCCTGTTGGGCTTCTGGGTATATTCAAATAGTTTCAACTGCTGCCCAACCCATTCCACCCCAAAACAAATAAAGACCTTGGATGAGAAAACAGCCACAGTGTGAGGAATAAATGAATCATCACCTGAGTGCTCCTTCCCAACTTCCCAGTGTCACCACCTTCCTGCAGCGTGGGTGGCAGCCCCATCCCTTCAGCCCAGATTAAGAGGGGGCAGCCTCACAGCTGATGAGAAGAGGCTGTAAGGTCTGCCCCACGCGCTTTCTCCAGGACCATGTGCATGTGGCACTGAGACAACCACTGCCAGCTGCATGGTAACTTCACTGCTGGTCCTATGAGGCCAGCAAAGCTGGGGTTTGCTGGGGTCTCCAGCACAGCAGCACCTCATGGGGAAAACAGGTTGGTTCTGATACTTTTTAAAAAATGATTTTTATTGGAAAAGAAAACAAACCTCATTTTCCAAATGGAGTGAGAGCTCCCACCCAGCCCCAGTGTTGACATGGCAAAGGCAAAGAGGCTACAGCCTTGACATGGACACACATGGTTAGAAGTGACAGATGAGAGGAGACAGTGGTTCCTGGAGGTGATGGTGGTGTTCACCTCAGCTGCTGCAGGTAACTTGTGCCCTAGCCAAAGGGATGCTAGAATAAGCCCCCTGAGCTAAGAGCAGTCCTCAAGTGAGCAAGTGGTATGGCATTCAACACTCACCGCTTCCCCCTGTCACTGGTAGCTGTTGGAGGAACAAGGAGGTTCCTGGACTTACTAAAGGATGTGCTAAAGGCAACTCATTTCTGCTGGAGGGTGGAAACGTGTGTTCCCATCCCAGCTCTCTGGGCACATCCCAGTGAACCTCAACACCAGCCAAGAGGAGATGAGCAGGAGGCACTAGCAGTGGGGGAGCAAGGATGGGGGCAGCCTCTCCTGCAGGGTGAATGGGTTTGCTCTCTACAACGCTAACGATTAAAACAAGGCATCTCAGTGAAAGAGGAGGTCGTGGAAAGGAGGGAGGAGAGGAGGAGGAAGACTGCAACGCAGGCCAGTCCTCTAGGCATCATGTTGAGGGGCTGATGAGGATGATAACTTCTAGTCCTTCCCCTTGCCCTTCTTTGCTGCATTCAAGAAGCACAGGAGACAAGAGTTAGTGCATCTACTGGGAGCTCACTGGTCCCCCAGAAAGTGCTGTGGTAGAAAAGTAGCCAGCACTGCCGGTTTGGCATGGTGCAGTGGCCACATCCCTGCAGGCAGCCACCCACCCACCTTATAAAACCCTGTTTTTCACCAGTCCCGCGGAGGAGAGCAGGGAATCCCCATACCACCAAAACTGGCAGTGACTTGTGGGGGGACCAGGGATTTTCTCTAGCAGCACCTGCATCCCACCCAGCCTGCAACTGGACTTAGGAGTTGTCACATGTGCAGCTACAAAGGACAGAAAAATCTGTGTAATCCCCCACACCCCCAGCAAAGCCTAAACCAAATAAACTGAGATACTTCTGAAAAACCTCTGCCTGGGCTCCCAACAGGACCCTCTGGGGCCAGGAGTAGTGAGAACTTACCTTTGGACTTAGACTTGATCTTGGAAGAGCAGGGCTTGGTCACATAGACAATCTCCTCACACTGGGCATTATACAGGGCTTTCTTCAGGATTCCTGAACGAGTCTTCAGGCCTGTCTGAGCACTACACCCTCCCCAGCTTTCAAACTTGTACTTGCAGTCAGCTGGATGAGAGGGGAGAGGCATTAGAGCTGGTCAGGACCCAGCGTGGGCCCCAGCCCTGGTCACCCACCCCAGCATGGTCCCCAGTTACCCTACCTCTATATACCTACCTCCAAATTTCTTCTTCCAGTTGCAGGGGATCTTGCACTTGAGCTTCTTGCTCTCATCTTTGCAAGTTCCCTCGCGGTAGCCCAGGCCACAGTCCTTACTGTTGGGAACACAGGGTCCCCAGCGCCAGTCCTCGCACTTGGAGCCATCCTTCTTCACCTTTTCTGTAAGGAAAAGAGGAGTGGGTGCTCTCTGCAGGGACAGGTGGGCACAGCCCAGGCTGTCTCCCACCCTACTGGCTCCCTGCCCCAGGCTGCCCCCTCACCTTTCTTGTTCTTGCCAGCCTCGGCGGTGGCAGCCAGCAGGATCAGCGCCAGGAGGAGGAGGAGGCCCCGGACCTGCATCCTGCCTGGGGATGAGGGAGAGGGTGAGGTGGGTGGGAGGTTGGCGTGCAATGTGGTGTCAACGAGGAGGCATGGTGGGCTGTGGGCATGTAAGACATCAGCTGCCTCAATTGCACACACCCTCCCCTACTGTGCCCTGCTCATTGCCACCAGTTAGAATATGAGTGTTAATTGCAACAGGAAGGTTAATTGTGTACCTCAATGACTGCCTCCCAACAGGGAACTGTAGGGTTGTTCCCATTCCTGCAGACTCCCTGAGTGTGGTTGAAATGGTCTCCATGGAGACCCCCACATCTCACAGCTGGGGAAGGCCCTAAAGTTGGATGCCCATGGATCCTTTATCCAGCAGCCAGCAGGCTGCTGCGCCAAAGACTCCCAGGGTTGGGGGCGACAGCTTCCACAGTAACCTTCTCCATTTCCAGAGAGTGCCAGGGTGGGGAAGGAAAAAGCACAGGAAAAAAACCCACCACCATGTGGGGTCTGAGAGTTAAATCAGAAGATTAAACACCAAAAAAAAGCACCCACAGTGTGAGAGGTCATTGAAAGGATGGGACAGCCCACTGTCTGCACCACCTATGCATTTGAGGGGGGGTGTGCAGGTGTGCACGAACCTGGAAGCAGGTCAGGGACAAGGGTACACATATAGGTGTTCAACTCCTGGGACTCTGCCCTCTCCCCCTGCCCTGATGGCCTTGGAACAGGTGATGGCTCCCTTCTGGCTGCCACCATGAGATTCTGGGATGCTACTGCCTGCGCTGGGGTCCCAGTTCCTGTAGGTGTGCAGAGATGGCATCTCAAATCTGGCAACCCCTTCCCTGCTCCCCCAAAGCCCTTAAGGATGCCACTCATATCTGTGCAGCAGCAGCCAGTCAGAAAATTTATCAAACCTGCCCTGGCTCTATGGGCTTGGCAGGACTGGGTTTTAGAAGACAGGATGAACTGAAGGTCCAAGGAGACATCAATGCAGGGAAGAACCTCGAGTCAGTGTTTGCTCTCAGCCCCCAGGCTCCCTGAACAGTGTGCCAGAGAGAACAGCATCCTACATTATTCAGGCTCCAGTGCACTCACCTTTCATGTGTCCACTGCCAAGCTGCTGGCTTTGCTCAGCATTGAACTGTCACAGGGAATTACACAGACCAGCTGGCGGAGGGCACAGTCACCAGACTGAGAACTGCCTTCCCCCTCACCCAGCCCAGATGGGAGCTGTCCTGTTCCCACCCATCTGCCTTCAAAGGGGACAAGGGTTCAGCCCAGATAGGCTGGTTAGAAATGACAGGACTGGAGCTGAGCTGAGTTACAGACATGGCTGTCCTTTCTCCAGCAGCTCTTATACGGTAGCACCTCTGACATCTGCACTATTCACAGCATCTCACTGGATTTTGGGTGCTCTGTAAACTTCTTCCATACTTGGCTGCAGAGTCTTTCCTTGTGCTCCTTTCACCTACCTCCCAGCAAAGTGCCTTCTGCTCCAGCCCCTCAGACAAGGCCTTCAAGCCCCTGGGGCAGACAGCCTTAGCTGCCATGCTCACCCTTGCTTCGCATCCAGGCATGGGCACTCTGCTCCCTGTGGGTGCTGCGGAGCTCTGCCCATGTGGACATGGGGATGTGAGAAGAGGGTCTCTGAGAGGCAGACCTGCTACAGCCACTGGATTTGCTCTGAGGTTCTGACTGGCACATCACATCCGCCAGACAAAAGTCTACAGGGACCTTCAGTCATGGTTCATCCCAAAGCATTCACAAGGGAAAGGAAGTGGAGTTTTCTGACTGGTTTTCCAAACCCTTTCTTACTGGGCAAACAAGAGCTGTTCCTGGTTGGACTGACAGCACCTTCAGGCATGTTAGTACAGCTCAGTTCCTCTTGGGCCCCTGTGGGGCCCTGGCTTCTCTCTTTCTCAGGTGCTGTCTGGCTCTCACAGAGCATTTGTCTCTCCAAGGAATGGCCTTGCATGAGCAGATCAACCTGGAGCCTGACCACTTCGTGGTAGTCCCTATTTCCCCTTCCCCACCCTCTCCAGCCATGGGTGTGAATGATCTAGGATCAGTTCTAAAAAGAAAAGAAATCACCTTGTGAGAAGCTGAAGCAGAGCTCAAATACCCACCATTGCAATGGGAGAGCTTGGACTCCTCTCTGGATACCACTCAGGGCCAGGTAGCACCACAGGCTTCTCATAAAGCAGGCCACACGTTCTCCCCAGCTCCTGTCCCCTCACTGCTGCCTCGATGGACTCCTGGGAGTGGGGTGGCTGCTGGGCTCACAACTCCCATCACAGCCCCTCTTCCAGCAGTGGGACCTCCTGACTCAGCTGATACTGCAGCTGGTTCTGGCAGAGGTGGGCACAGGACTGAGGTCCTGCCTCCACAGGCTGAGCTGCTCCCGTCTCCGGGCAGGGAGCTCAGCGCTCCGGGAAGCCCAGTACTCAGGGAGCCCGGGGCTTGGAGTGCCGAGCACCCGAACAGCAGGGAGGTCCCTGCTGCCAGGAATGGGGAGACTGAGCTTCTCTCCGTGGGCCAAGGCCTTAGTATGACCAGGAGGTTCTGAGGGGAGCAGAGCTGGGGGGGCCGTGGGGCTTTCCAACAGGCGGCCTCACCTTCCGCTCGCTGCAGAAGGTGTTCCAGAGGGAGAGGGATCTGCCCGTGCACAAGGGGCAGAGAGGAGCAGGCAGCACCCTTCCACACCTCTGCCCTCTGCTCCCTCACAAGGGTAGATGCTGCGCTGTGGCCCCAGCACAGCCCCTTCGCCCCTCGGGAAGGCTGCGTGTGGCCGAGCCCCACTCCGAGGCAGCTCCCCAGGCTCCGATAGCTCCCACCACCTGAGCTCTCTCCGAACCGAGGAGTGAGGCATAAGGTACCAGGTCACTGCCTCAACCCGTCCCTTCTCCAGGAACCCCGAGTCCCTCCTAAACTCCATCCTCCTGCATCTCCGGGCTTTATCCCAGCTCCCCGCAGGCGAGCCCGCAGCTCAGGGTCCGCCGCCCCCGGGAATCCTGCCTCAATAGCCCTTTTCTGCAGCTTCTCCCCAGGCAGGGCCATGTCCCCCACCCCGGCAAAGCTCCTTCCCCCTGCGGGGAGCCCTCAGCGTGGATCCCTGCCGCCTCGCTGCGGAGGTGAGCGGGAGGTCGGCGCTCCCCTCGCCGGAGGCGCCTATCCCCGCGGCGTCGGGCGGGCAGTGCTGCCGTCCACAGGGGCTTGGGGTGGGGGCCCGACCCCGAGTACTGGGGGTGTGGGGGCCACACTCACCTGTGGTGCGGAGCAGTGCGGTGCGGAGCTGCTGCCTTTGTGTGGCGGCCGCGTGCGGAGCCCCGCGCAGCGCACAGCGGCCCCTGACGTCGGGCTCGGCTGGCAGCAAAAAGGTGGGTTTTTTAGCCCAAAACTTTTCGCAAGCTCCTCCTCTGCCCCCCCTCTCCCGGCAGGCACAAAGGCAGGGCGGCGGAGGGGGCAGGCTGGCCCCTTGGCCGGCGAGGAGAGGGGAGCAAGGGCTGGAGGCGGCTCGCTTGTCTGGAGGGTGTGCTGGGCGCGGGGGCCGTCAGGTCCCACGGGGCACGGCCCCTGTCCCCCGCCCGGTCTCACCTTCTTGCAGTGCTCTCCGACCCGCAGCCTCTGCACGCTACCAGGAAAGCTGTGGGGGTTCAGCAGACCACGCACCCCAACATCAGAGAGCGGCCGAAGGGGTGCACAGCCGGTCAGGGTCTCTCCTGGGGGCTGCCACTCTGAGATCCACTGGAAGCTGGGCTCTGGAGTTCGAGGGAGTAAAAAGAACCACCCTGTGTCTTTGCCAGCTCCGTGGATGCCTCAAGGCCACTGGCATGGATGGACTGATTTTCATGATCGCTCCTTGCTTGCTTTGCTCCTCGTGGGAGGGTACCAAGGAGAGGGTACTTGCTCAGCACCCAAAGCAGCACATCACTAATGTGCTGACCCAGGCATCTCTCCAGCCCCATCCCCTGTGACCTGCCTGCTGGGCCCCAGCTCTAATCATTCTCCTTGGACCTTCCAGTCATTCTGTATGCAGCCCTTTTCCTTGGACCAAGCAGCAATATCAGACTGCTTGTGTGGGTGAAAAGGACCTTGCAGACATGACTGTTCCCTTCCCTCCATCTGTCCTCTTTTCTTGGTAGGTGAGCTGAGGCAGGGGCCAAGTCAATTTTCATCTGGAGTCAGCAGCCAGAAAGGCAAGTGTCATGCCAGAAGAGTTGGGCTGTGGTGGGAAATGGAACTATTTTTCCACCCTTTCTCCTGGAAGAAGGCTTATGAGAGCAGGGCCATCATAGGTGAGGCTGGGACAGAGGTGGGGGGGGCTGGTTTTTATGAGCTGTTTTGAAACCAATTTTCTTCCCCAGAGATCAGCGCATTTAATTCACACCCTGCCAGCAGTTTCCTGAACATCTGCAGAGATTTTTAAGGAGGGCTGGCAAATATGGGAACATGGACTCTCTCCCCTGCCTGCTGCACCACAGCAACAGGTACTGCTCTGGGTGGTGAGGGGTCTGGACATGCAGGGCTGTATGTTTGAGCCCAGGATATAGAAATGGATCCTGACAGCTGGGCAGGTAGAAAAGCCAATAACCTCCTCTCACTGCTGGGCCTTTGAACTAAAGTTGAAGAAAGCTGCTGAGACAAACTTCACCATAAAAAGATGGAAAAGGACCTAGATGTGCATTAGGTTTGCAAGTCGGAGTCATGGGACTGTGATAAGCAAGCAAGGGCCTGGTAGAACTAGGTGTGGAGTGAGCAATACTGCTCTTCTTCAGCTGTCTCTGCCCAGGAGCTGGGGTCCCCAGGGCAGAGCAGTATAAGGTATGGTGAAAACCTGTGCAAATGTTCATTCCTTCCTCCGTTTCTAGCTGTTCCCAATCCCCTCCTGTGTCCTTCCCGGGCTGGGGACCAGAAGGCAAGTGCTGGTCATGCAGGAGAGCAGCGATGCATTGGTGCACATCCCTCTCAGCAGAGGCTGTGCTTGATCCTTTGGGTGCTTTCTGAGGAATGTGGGGGAAATGGCTCCTTCTCCAGCTCAAAGAAGCAGCAGAAGGCTGTGTTTGCAGAAAGGAGCCTTATGCCGAGGGAAGGAGGAAAAAGAGGGAGTGTGACCAAACCAGGTGCATTTCCCTGCAATGGCTTAACTTGAGCTCTTTCCTTGAGACATTTTCATTGTTGAGGTGTGTGGTAGGTAATCATTAACAGGGCCATCTGCTTACCTGGGGTTGGACTTGCATGGCCTTCTCCAGTCTGCGTACAGACACCTGTGTATACAGCCCCAGGTGTGTTTCCATCCCACAGAAGGGCAGACAGACCTCCAAACCTTCAACACCTGACTGAAAGGGACAAAAAGGGGATGCCAAGGCCCTTTGGAGAGAAGGGAAGGACTCTACCCTAAAGCTACACTGCTGCTTTCCTAACACCCTCCATAGCAATTACATTACTGCTTCTCTTTACCATATACCTGACACTGGCTCAGCTGGAAAACTCTAATTACCATGGTTACTGAGAGTCCTTGCCGCTGAGATGTGGGCCAAGTGCCAACATGCTGGGGTCTGGGCGCTGAAGCAGAGCAGGCCCCAGTGATGGACTGAAATGTTTGTAATGTCTTAAACATTGTCAAAATCATAGAAAGATTTTTTGTCAAACTACTGTGACCATTGAAGCACCCTCTGCCCTCCCCAGTCCACATGCCTCCTGACTGGAATTTGGACTGTGACTGGGAACTTGAGATAAGACCATTGTCTAATCATCTCAGGTCTGAAGAGAAGTAAATAAGGCCCAGGCGTTGGTGGAGGAGAAGGGTGTTGGGAGTGTTATGGCAAAATCTCTCCACACCAAACCAAAGGAGTAAAGCCCTGGCACTGCTCCAGGAAGACCATGTACACATGGGACATTTGGAGGAGAGGCAGCTGAGAAGCAGTCATAAACCACCAAAGACCCTCAGAGTGCTCTCCCCCGACTCATTCCTGAGGCCTCCCACCACCAGAGGACTGCACATGATCCAGGTGAGGTAACAAATCCAGACCCTGTGGCAATACTGCAAAAAGCTTCCCCCCCACTTAGGGGAGGTGCCCAGCATCTCCTGAACGTATATTAATCCATTGGATTCTGTGTTTGGTGGGACCCTCACCACCAAGAAGACCAGAAGAACCGAACCAATGGGATGCTGCCAGGTTCCACAGTGGCGATACGTTTTCTATTTTAATCCCTATCATTTTCTTTCTTTTTGCCTTTCCTTTTTCCTATTTCTTTCTCTTTCTCTGCCTCACATTTACCATTAAATAAAACCCATACTATTGACTTTGGCATCTGGTCTCATTTGCACCTTAATGCGGGCAGAGGCATTTCGAATAATTTTAATAACCATATCATAACATCTCCCTCCTTCCAGTTGCACACATGCCTGGTCCCTGGGGAGGCCAGGACAATTTGTTGTGCTTTACACCTGCTACAGATGCCACTGTTAGCTCTGGGCAGGAGCTGAAAGGTTGAAGAGAGTCACAGGGGGTGGAAGCAACAATGCAGCTGGGGAAGAAGGCTGCTTCTCCAAGAAGAGAGTGAGTTGCAGAAGCTCCAGGCAGGCTGCCAAACTGCCCTTGGGAATCCAAGTTCGACGTATGAGTATAGCTCCTCATCACCCACCATGTTCATCTCCAGCTCCATTACCAGTACGATGTCAGCCAAAGGGGTTCTCTCTTTTTCAAAGGAGTTTCTCTGCAGGAGAGATGGTGTTGGCCACTGTCATCCTTATGTGAGTCTGGGGCTGGAAGCGCAAGTGTCCCTAATCCTCTGCTTTTGTAATTGGAGAGCAGTCCTTCCACAGGAGCGGTAGAGCCCTGTTCTCAGTGCTCAGCACCTAAGGCAGGACCTCAAGGCTCCCTGCTGCAGCTGGGAATGAAATAGGAAAAGCCCCTGTCAGGCTCGTTTCCTGCAGGACATCATGGCTAGAGACAGCTCATCACAAAAAAAGGCCAACAAATGTTTGGAAATCAGAGGCTGGATGCCACTGTAGTATCCACCACTCACCAACAGCTGGGGACTGCACAGGGCAGGGCAGGCCAGCTGCTGGGGCTGCTGCCTTCACCCCAGAGAGGAATAGCAGGCTGCCAGCCCCTGGCTCACACTTCCATGCCCTTCTGGATCACTTGGAATGGCAATGCACTATTTCCCTGTTTCAAGTTACCCTGAGTATTGATGCATGACACAGAATGGGAGAGGTCTACAAGGAAAAGACCCCATATCCAGCAACAGTCTCAGAGAGATACTGTGCAGGGAAGTGGACAAGGACCTGGGCCATCAGGGAATTCCTGGAAGTACCCCCAAGTTAGGATGGGGGCAGAGGCCTTAGGCTATGACCTTGTTTGCACTGTACAAGGCATCACTGGTGCAGTGCCCACAGCGTTCTTGCAGATGCAGCAGCAGACAGGAACTAAAACATCCATCTCTTTATTTCAATGGCAAGAAACAACAACATCCAAACAAGTCTAAGTTGAAAAGCAATGGGAACACAGGCTCATGCAAGGCCCTGGGCCCGCTGGAGCCAGCACCCTCATGGAGTTACAAAAATACGATCCTACAACAGCATCTAGGAAATACAGACCCAGGTATTGCACAGAACCCCTGCCCTCAATGGGCAGGGAAACCAACACCCCCTCCATCTTCGCCAAAATACAAGCAGGCTTGGAATTGCACAGCAACTCATCTCACATGTGCATGGAGGGGCAAGGCAGGGAGTGGGACAGTGTGTCTCTCAACTACCTGTACAAAAACTATAAGGAAAAAAGGGAGAAGCTGGGGCTGTAGATGCCTCTGGGCCAAGCTGGGCATCCCATCCCAGGGCGCAGTAGTGTGGACCTCTGAGAAGATGACAGTGCCATGTTTGTCAGTGGCTTGCCAGCAGTGCTAATGGGAACTCTGGGCACTGCTGAAGTATCCCAGCTCTGAACACATTAAGATGCTCACATTATTAACTGCCAGTACTGCCACTGGCCCCTGCCACTATGCACTGCCCTCCACCTCTGTTCCCCACTACAGTGTCCCCCATCCTCAATGGGAGCTCTGCCCCTGGCCAAAAAGTTAGAAGAGTATTCTGGTTCTCTGTGGTATAATTACCTTTTTTGGTATTGGTATTAAGAGGGATTCAAATGGTGCCATCCAGCACTACCCAGTGGGCACAGCTGGGTGTGAGTGCAGAAGGACCGTGTAGACACCATGTGGCAGCAGCAGTATCCTCTCCCAAGGCCCAAGCTGTGAACAGCAACCCACTTCACAACTGCTGTCCACCTGAAAGTGCCAAGCAGGTCTGCCAGACTCAGAGCTATCTTCTTCTTCTCCTCTTCTGGCACCTCCTGGTCTCAGAGAATGTCAGTTCTGCAAAAGCCTTCCTTAAAGGCTGGCTTGATGCTTCTGCATCCAGTGTCCATAGCATCTGCAGGGGAGATGGGTTGTGGTGCCTCATACCCCGTAAGTGGGCTCCCCTGCAGGTGTGACTCAGTGATGGGATCACTGATGCTTCCCTGTGCATCCGGATCCCTCTTTCTGCTAAAACTGGAGAGGATGAGATGGTGGCTTGCCCAGGGACTTTATGTGTTGGCTGGGTGAACTCCCAAGTTTTCCCTGCAAAGTCTGGTGCCCAGTTTGGGGAATGGCAGGAGCTGGACTCAGAGGATGCATGTTGCAAGGTTGGGGGGCATGGGGGGAATCCCTGAGAGCAGCACTGACCCCAGCACTGCCCCTCCAGCTCTGTGCAATGTTTAGCATTGAGGGGGAAACTGAACCAGGGAGGGCAGCTGAATCCAAGTCAGCACTTGGGCAATATAAGGGGCTTCACCATGGGCACTACCCAGATCAAGTGCAGCTCTCCAACATGGCTATGTGCTGCGGTAGGCTCATGAAGAAATGCCCAGCAGACACTGGGTGTGCAAGCTGTCCCACCCAGCCCCACGGAGGGAAGGATGGTGGGGGGCCTTGGTAGCCTTCCTCTGTGCCATCCATACCCTGAGGCAGACTGCTGACTGACTGAGCACTAAGAGCAAACAGGAGGGCACCAGCTGCCCTGTTTCCAGCTGCACCAGTCCCAAATCCTATAACGAAAGGCCAGGTGCACAAGTGACTTACCTTCTGCTGCAAAAGGCTCTGGGTAGGGCAACACAGAGACCTGGGGCAGACCCAGGAGTGAGGAGGAGGCAGGGGCAGTAAGTTGTGCTGCTTCCTTTGGGGCAAAGTCTGAGGCTCATGGCCTCTTCTGTCTGCCCACAGAACCTGTGCCTCCCGCAGCTGTGCCAGACAGGAGAGGAGGCACAGGACATGAATCTAGTCAAGTGTCAAAAAGAAGAGCAATGTCAGCAGAGAATGGGGCTGAGCAATGGTACCCCACAAGGATCGTAGGCAGGAGCGTGCAGAGGGGGAACTGGCATTACTCCCATGCACAAGATGAGTGGGGGCTTCAGCCTGGCCTGCCCCAACACAGCTGGGGAATAGAGGCCATCTAGGGCAGGGAATGTGATGAATGAGAGGTGAAAGAGTGGACACAAAAAGAATCAGGTTTCAAGTCTGAAATACCCATTGTCCTCATAAACAGAATCCCAGCCCAGCCTGGGGTAGAACTCTGCTGTATCCATCTCCAAGGACCAGGTTGACATCTAGGGATGGTTGGGCCAGACTCAAAGCTCTTCCAATCGGCATTGTCCTCATGTCCTGCCCGAGCTGGCTTGAGCTAAGGCACGCCAAGCACTACACAGCTGTCTCCTGGTCCTCCCGCTGGATCATCTGGTAGTGCTGTCGGTTCTCGAGGTAGGCAGCTAAGTCAGGGTCATTGGCTTTCTCAGCACGGTGCTTTGGGGTGTCTCCCTGCATAGGGGAGGCAAGAAGTCAGTGCCAAACACTGCCTAAACACTGCCTTGGCACTCAAAGGTGCCCCCATTCCCCCATGCAGCTGGGTTCAGTAGAGCCTGCAGCCAAGCCCTGAGGCAGATGGAAGCAAAATTCCCATGTGCTCACCATGGGATGGAAGTGTGGTTTCAAGAAGCCTGACTGCTGTAGGCCTAGAAACTGTCCCCTAAAGGGCCATCAGCTCCAGGTATGGCTAGGATACAAACAGACCTTGGCCATCACCAGCCACCCAAGAGGAGACAAGGGCTGGTCTCCATGACCTGCTCTTCCCCTATGCTGGAGAGGCAGGCGAGAAAGGGTGAGGAATGAGGGGTATGTCTGGGGAATGCCTGGGAATACCAACCCCCCTTCCCTCTCTCAGTCTGCCTAGCACTCCTGCTCAACTCCTGCTCCCGGAGGAGGATCACATTTCACCAGCTTATTGCAGCCATCTGGACTGTGTCCACTAATGAACTCCCGCACTCCATAAAAAGCAAATCTGTTAACAGCTCCCAGCTCCATCTCCTCTCCCCCTTCCCTCCCCCTCCTTCTTGTTCCTCCTCACCAAGTGCCCAGGCTCTGCCATACCACTGAGAAAGGCCACAGAAACCTGGCATTCTGCCTCTGCCATTGAAAACCAGCCCTGGAAGGGATACCTGGCCTGCCCGGCTTGTCCTGTGGTGCACAGCAGGGCACAGGTGGCTGCCGTGGGGTGCCTGGTCCTCCAGAGTGGCCCACAGCTACATTTCTCCATCAGGAACAATGGTCAGACAAGTGGCGCCTCTGCTGGGCCCGCAAGAGGCTGTCCACAAAAACCTGCCCATGGTTGCAGAGAGGGGTCATGCACCAAGAAATCCCCTCCTTTGCTAATTCACCCCAAGACTGGGCACACCCCATGGTCCTGCACACATTTCCCAGTAGCTACACCATCAGATGTGATGGAGATCACTCCATGCTCCAGTGCTGGGTCTCCTCACGGACCTCCTCCCTACAGTCCCTGAATGCAATTGCTCATTTAACAGAGGAAGAAATGATCTTCTTTCCCATCCCCCTGCAGAAGCCCCTCTGCAATGCTGCCTGCAGCCTGAAACTGGAGCTGCCAGGGCCCCTCTGCCTGGCTGGGCTCAGGCACGCCAACTTGTAAGGCTCAGTCTCCCTCACCATTGCAGGGAATGGGACTCAGCCTCTGAACCCATGCTACAGGTCTAATGCTGGGGTTTCTAACAAGGTGGGTTCTGCTTGTGCAGGCAGGCTGTGTGACCCAGAGCCCCTGCAAGGTCAGTGCAGCAGCACACAGGGGCCTGCAGGCACCTACAAACCCTGACACGCACAGGCATGTGCAAGCCCACATCTTGGGGCAGGCAGCACGCCTGAGCGTGGATCCCTTTTGTGCTGGTACGCTGGTGGCCATTCCCCTCTTTCAGGCAAATGAGGGGGTTGGGGACAGAGAGGGGCCATGCCCCACACAGCTGCTCTCTCCTCCTGCCTCTACTAGCTGAGTCTCCATCCAGGCCAGTCCCACTCTGGCTGCTGTGCAAGGCCTAAGCCTTAGACAGGACCAAGGAAGAGAGATGGGAAGCTAGAGATGGTCTGTACAGCATCTCCCCGGCAGCTGGCAAACCAGGATTGTCTAAAGGGCTCCTAACCTGTGCCCCAGACCTGTCCAGATTGCACCTTCTTGGCTTGTTCTACATCTCTGTTACAGCCCAATTACTACAAGCCTCCACCAGACAGATCTGACCATATTCTCCCTGCTGCATGCCAGCCCCAGGAGCCTCCTGTACTAAAATATGGCCTCAAGCCCTCTCCTTCTGTGACTCCTCTGCCAGGGCTGGCAATGACATAGCTCAATTAACTCAGCATATGAGGGGAAGTGCTGCCATTGCCTGCTCCTGCTCCCCACAGGCCAGCTTCACCCGCTGAGAGGAGCTCCCAGCTCCCCAGTTATGACTGCCTGTGGGGGAGTCCTGCAGCTGGGAGGGAGTTTGCAGGGAGAATGTCCTTGCTCTGACTCCAGAGGGTGGGAAGGGGAGACAGGGATGAAACATTCCAGCCCCTTGCTTCTAATTTAATAAAACAACAGGGAGAGAAGCACAGGGAGAGGGATTTAACCCCTATGTGGCTGGACTCTCCTGGGTAAACATGGATGCTCCATGATAGCTCCTCTGTGTCAGGCAAACACCCCACCCAAAGCACGCTTACTCTGCTCTCTCGCTGGCCCTGCTCCTGCCAGCCCTCTGGTCACCCTAGAAAGCCCCACTGCCACCCTTCCTGCTGTCACCTGCAGGTCTGTCTTCATGAGCGAAGCCCCGGCCTCCACGATGTAGTGGCAGATAGTGCGCTGGCGTAAGGCTGCAGCCTGGTGCAAGCTGGTTTCACCGCTGGGGAGGAGAAAGCGGGAAATGTGAGATGTCCCCCCGTATGGGGACAAGTAGCACATGCAGGTGGCAGCGAGGGACAGCAATTCAGCAGCAGCAGGAGCTGATGGTGGGTTGTGTGCTTGTCCAGGCAGCCCTGGCAGAAGAGGGGGTGCTACTCATGGGCAGTCAGTCCAAAATGGACTGGGAATCATGGCTGGTAATTCGAGCAAGGGCAGCTGAAGTGCCCAGATAACCAGTCACTTCACAGTCAGGCCAACAGGTAATGCAAGTTAGTCAGCAACTTACTTCTCCTCCTCTGTGGCATCAAGGATTTCTGAAGGGGCTGTGGAAAGAAAGAGTACAGGGCAAGTGAGACCCAGAGCAGGGCACAGACAGATCTACTTACTCCCTGGTCACACTCTGCATTGTTCCATAGGGGCTCCTATTTTCATGCTGCCTGACAAAGTCCTGGCTCCAAAGCACTCAAGTAAGCAACAGTATCTGAGCCCATGGAAGAAGTGTTGGTTGTGAACTCATTACTGAGAAATATCACAATAAAAGTGGCCTGTATTTCAGGGGGAGCTGAAAAAATTAGGAGCTTCCAAAAACAACCGGTCAGCTGTCCTGAAGGCAGAAGCAGGACATAGAAATGTTTCTCAGATATGCTGGTCCCTGCCAGGATGCATCAACTGCCAAAGGGACACCCCAGAAGTGGCAAACAGATGCCAGAAGGATGATGTAGCAAACCTAGAGGGAAGGGATCTAAGCCCAGGAGCATTCCCTCTGAGCAGAGGATTGGACTTCTGTCTGCCATGCTCCTTCACTAAGGGTGGCACTCTAGCCCCAGCTCACCATTCTCGATGATGTATCTGACGATGTCCTTGCTCCCTGATTTGACGGCATGGTGGAGGACAGTCTGGCCTGAGGAGTCTCGCACCATCAGGTCTCTTCCAGCTCGGTGCAGCTCTTGGAACTACAGGATTGCCAGATTGCTCAGGATAAGTTGCCTTTCCCAGCTCCAAACCCCAAGCACTGGCACTGCGTCCCTAGAGTGCCTGACAGGTTGTGTGGATTTGGGGCTGGTGGGGAGCATTGTCCCTCTGTGTAACTCCAGGAATGGAACACAGTTTCTTGCCAGAAGTTTGCCTGTTTTCCCATCACCACTCCTGAAGGAAGGCCCTTGACAGGAGCTATTCCAAATCAACTGGGAAGCATGGCTGGCAGAGCTTCCCTTAGCCCACGGGGCACACCAGCTTGAGGAGACTGTAGGGAGACTACCAAGAGCCAGCCTTGGCTGCTCATCACAGCAGGCTTTGGGAGCACCTACCTTGCTGAAGTTGCCACCCTTGGCAGCTTCTATCAGAAGATCATCTGCAAAGAAGGGAGATGTGTCAGTGTCAGAAATACCAGGTTATAACACCATTTATCCAATCCTGGAGATGAGGGTTGAGCACTGGAGGTGTTGAGCAGTCTGCTGAGGCTGCAGCTCAAGCTGCTCCAGGTGCTAACACCTTGGTCAGCCTGGATTTACATGACTCCCCCACCTTCAGGAATGTAAGGGACAAGGAAGGAAGAAGACACCACATATCTGGGGGTGCAGCCAGATGTCAGCCCCAGGGAGGTGCATATGCAGGGGGAGTAATCTCTGCCCATGGGCAGGATAACTTGTGATGGAAGTGGGGAGCAGATTTCCTGGGCATCAGCCAGTGGCCAAGATGCCTTTCACCAATGAATCACTCACACTTCCAGGCTCCAATCAAGCTTCAGGAAACTCCTTCCACTTGCTCAGCTTGGTGAGGTCCCTGACCTAGTGTTGTCACCTGGCAAAGACAGCCTCCCAACTCAGCCCAGAGTGCTCAGCTCTGCAGGTAGGGAATTAACCCCTTATCACATCACTTCCCACATACTGGAGCTGGGAAGGCGCCTGTCTGGGCTGCTCCACAAATCACTGTTGGGTCTCTCCTGCTCACTTCTGCGGTCATCCACCCATTTAGTTCCATGCTCCCACCTCGCACGTGGGCAGCAGGGCTCCTGCTTGCTCACCACACAAAGAACTCAATAAAAAAAACATGGCAGGAACACCAACCAGCACAACCTGAGAGGTGTGACAGGAACTGGGACACAACTCACCTTCGTGTGGGAGGCAGCGCTCAGGCTCTGTGCTGGAAGGGAAGAAGAAAAGGTGTAACTAACCCCGCTAGTCCTGGCAGCAGATCACCCAAAAGTACACAATGTGGGTAGAGGAATGGCTGTGGAAAAACCTGCCTGTGGCACTGCTCCAGCAGGGAGGAGAAGCAGACCACGGGACTGCTCTTTGGCCATGCCACCTACTTCTTCCCTGATCTGGGTTCTTCCTCATCACCACTCCTGTTTCTACTGCTGCTCCTAGCTCTGTTGCTCTTCCTTATCCGAGGCTGGCCTTAGCAGGGCTGCAAGACACTCATGACCTTTGACCCATAGGCCAGGTGCTGGAGCTTGCCTCCATGTCTGAGCCACATGGTGATGCTCCACTGCTTATGGTAGCATTGGCAGAGGAACACGGGAGACAGGACAGCATCTCACACCTTGGCCTAACTCAGCACTGAATTCCTGCCCGCTTCCATGAAGCACCCCCTGTAATCTAGCCCAGGGATCAACGCTGTGAAGTCAACCCTGCTTCTCTCATCACTGCCCATCCTTCCTGAGGTACCCCATTCCAGACTCACCTGGGGGCAGGAGAAGAGGGTGGAGAGGAGGAAGAGGAGGGGAATGCAAAGTGGTGCCCAGGGGGTGTGGCAGATGAGTCCACGAGGTCAGGCATGGCAGGAGAGGTGCTCACAGTCTGGGTGATCACTAGCTCTGGGTCCAGCACATAGAGCTCGTCCTGAGAGATCTCTGTCACATAGTTGAGATGCTCCTGAAAGACACAAGTCAGGCTTCCTCAGAAGCAAGACCTACTTCTGTATAGCTCCATCTCCTCACATCCCATGCTTTATAGCCCACCCACTTGCTCAGCATCTCCTTGTCCTTTTTGGGCTTCCTATCTCCTGCCAAATTATCAACATTGTAAACCTTATTTCTGTGTCTTCTTCTCCATTGAGGAAAGTATCTAATATCGGTGAAGATGACTGCAGTCAGTGGGCCCCCTGGCTAGTCTTGCTGTGTTTGCTATTCCTTACCCACTCCACTGTAGGGCCTGCAGGCAGCTTCCAACCCAAGACTCTGTGCTACCACCCACACCTTCTCCCTTTTCTCCAGGAACCTGGAGTTGCTGGGGGCTGGCCCTAGGCCAGGTTTGTCAGGACATCCCTTGGGGGATGCCACAGGACAGGGCAGCAGTGCAAGACCTGTGTGAACCCAATGCTATGCCTGGCTGTTGGTCTGCATGAAGGTGGGACATCTAAGCACCTTTCCAGTAAATGCCAGAGGGATGATGGTGGAGGATGAGGCTGCACTCACCTGTGCACGGTCTATCCTGTAGAACCTATCAGCTGTGGTTGCTGTAAGACAGGGACAGAACAGAGACAGGGTGATTCTTGGAGTGAGACAAAGGAGACAAACACTTTACATCACTGAGTGACAGTGAACTATCCAGACACTTCATGGCTTGCACAGAGGGCACAGCAAAGCAAACAGTACTCCCTGACCAGGAGTGAACAACTTCCCTTTGTGACTCTACTGTTTTCTTCACGCAAGAGGCAGCTCCTTGGGCCTACAGATCATCATGCCCCTGTGAAACATGCCTTTTCTTGTTATCTCCCCCTCAACAACACCTGGCAGGGAGCTGCAGGGAAGGCAAGAACACATCTAGCTGATGCCATGGCCTTTCTGGTGGCTTTTGGGTGCTCCAGCATTATCCTAAGCAGGTGAAGCTCAGGGCTATGCAGTGCACATCTCACTATTCATTTACACCATGTGAGGAACTGCTCTGATTAACATGATGCACCTTATTACACATGGCTCAGAAATGGGAGCCCTATATGGGGGCGGAAAAAGGGGCAGTTCAGCCTTCGGCTGACTTGACTAAGGACCCACAGACCTCCATGAGGCCATGTCAGAGCATGTGACTGCTGGCACAACAGAGCATTCCGCCATCCTGTCTCTCCCAGAATGGCAGGAGAGCTTCAAAACATCCTCCAGCCTGTCTGAGTGCAGCTTTCTTCTTTAGAGATCTCCACAGGGGGAGAGGAGATACTACAGTGCAAGTGGATATGCTGGAGCCAAATACACACAGCCACCACCCCTTGGGGAGCAAGGAGAGGTTAGGGACTTAGAGCATCACCAAGGGAGAACAAGACAGGTAAGAGCACAGTGCCAAGACAATTGGGTTCCCATGCAGGGTGGCATTTCCTCTATGTCCTTCCAGGTTGCTGGTGCCAATCTAGGAGAGGTTGCTGCCATGGGGCCCCTGGGGACCAAGGAAGTCCCTCTGCAAACAGAGTGGGGATGTGCCAGAGCACACAAGAAAAGTGAAAGAGCCATGTTAATCCTGTCCTGGCTTGAGACTTACTGTTCAAGGCATATAATTCAGCCACTTGAATGTGCCTGAGATGTGTTGAAAGAGGCTCTGGCCTCTTGACACTTTTTCCCAAGCTCAGAACCTGGTGCTGGGAGACTGGCAGGAGAAGGGAAGGCGGAGCTGGCACAGCAGGGCTGAACCTTAAAGGGAGAAGGTGCATCCTCTCTGTCTAGTACAAGGCTTCCCAGGCCCACTTTACAACCCATGACTGTGCTGTGCTCTACATCCTTCTGCTGGGAAGTCAGGGAGATGAAATGCTACCAAAGGCCGTTTCTCTCAGCCAGCTTTCAGGTACAGAGGAAGCCTCTTGGTCAGTGAAGGCAAAGGGAGGGGAGAAAACTACCTTTTAGGCAGGAAAAAGGCAGCCAGAGCTCATCACGGAGCCTGCTCCTCCACAGAACTGGGACTGCTCGTGGCGAGCCTGGCTCCCAGCATGCTGGAGCAGGGGGGCCCTCTGCCTGCCTGACACAGGACAGCAGCCCCAGCAGTCCTCGTTTGACGAACACAGGCTGCCCAGCTGCCTTCAGCTCCAGGGCCAATAGACCAGTTGACACTCCTGGTCAGCGTCCAGACAGAGACACAGCCTGGGGTAAAGCACTGCTGTGCTTGGCTGCAAAGATCCCAACATCCGTAAGTCCCAAGCATCACGTGGCTCCCTGTGGCTTGTAACTGAATGTCTGTCTTCTCATCCCCTAAATTCATAGAATCACTCATCAAATAACTGTGGTCCGAAAAGATCCTTAAGATCATCTGAGTCCCACCGTTAAGCCAACACTGCCAAGTCCACCACTAAACCACGTCCCTAAATGCTACCTCTATACATTTTTTAAATACCTTTAGGAATTATGATTCCACCACTTCCCTGGGCAGACTGTTCCAAAGCTTGACCACCCTTTCAGTGAAAAAAATTCTTCCTAATATCCAAACCTTCCCTGACATAACTTATGGCCATTTCCTTTCACCCTGTCACTTATTACTTGTGAGAAGAGGCCAAACCACAACTGGCTACAACCTCCTTTCAGGTAATTGAAGAGAGAGATAAGTCTCAGCCTCCTTTTTTCCAGGTTAAACACCCCTAGCTCCCTCAGTCATTCCTCCTATGACTTGTGCTCCAGACCCTTCACCAGCTCCACTGTCCTTCTCTGGATGTACTCCAGCACCTCAGTGTTCTTCTTGTAGTGAGGTGCCCAAAACTGAACACAAGATTTCAGATGTGGCCTCACAGTGCCAAGTACAGGGGGACAATCACTTCCCTAGTCCTCCTGGTCCCACTGTTGCTGATGCCAGGATGCCATTGGTCTTCTTGGCCACCTGGGCACACTGCTGACTCCTGTTCAGCCAGCTGTTCAACAGCACCCCCAGATCATTTTAGCTGGGCACTTTTCCAGCCACTCTTTCCCCACTCTGCCTGTAGTGCTGTGTGGAGTTGTTCTCACCCAAGTGCAGGACCAGACACTTTGCCTTGCTGAACCTCATACTGTCGGCCTCAGTCTATGAACTCAGC